>JAGTTL010000603.1:0-34886 GCA_036851935.1 Coregonus suidteri | reverse complement strand
GACCATGATGCTGTTTCCAAAGTTTTTGTATTAAATGTTTTGAAAACTAGGAGAAATGACAAGTGCTGCTGGTTTGTTTTAGGGAAAAACAAAACAACTCCCGTTTCCTGAAAAGTTTACAGTACCCCTTTTTGTCAAATTTTTTTTAAAAATGTTAAACACTTTTCGTCATTAAAATTTTTTTAACCCAAATCCTGGGTGCATATGCCTTGTTAAAACTGCGGGCTTAATGCTCAAATCCTTTTTTTTAAACCGTTTTGGTCGACTGCCAAAACGCATTATAAGGCCCAAAAATGGGTTTTGTGGTTTCAGACTTGCTCCTGTAACCCCTCTGGATAAAGTTCGCTAATAAAAAAAATTAAAAACTTTTTTAAAAAAAAAACCCTTAGGGCAAATAATCTATTTGACCGTTCGAAAAAGTCCATCCCAAATAGTTGGTTCCGACTTATATCTTTCCCATGTGCTTTTTAGCTGTTCAACTGCGGGAAAAAGAACAATTCTTGGGGTATGCAAAAAAATTGGATTTGAGAAATTTTAAAACTCCCAATTGAAAAAGGGTTTAATTTTTTCCTACACAACATATAAACCTTTATACCTCCAAATACTACATTTTTCAGTAGCAAAATATTTATTTGTAATCAAATACTAATCAAAAATGAGACATTTCTCAGATTGGTAAAGAAGTGTCGGAAGACTAGGCCCCTTTTGACGATTTTTCACACTTCCTCCTCAACAGGATTGTGTTGTTAGTTTTTTTGTTTTAAAAAGACAAAACCGTTTCCTTTCTTGGGCTCTTTCTGGGGCCTAAACCCCATTCTACCATGGACCCGCTAACACGTGTTGTTGCTCCATTGTTAAACTTTGTCTCGGTTAAAAGTGTTTATCTTTTTTGCATCGAATGATAGAGGAATGTGCCCATGAGGACATTTTCTTGTGTAACATTTATCTCAAGGTAAATTACCTGTTAATGAAAGGAGTACTGTTAGTAATTGTGCTTTTTCAGCACTGAATAAGGCCTTGGTTTAAACTCCTCTCCCTCTTCTGGGCTTTGCCTTTTTTCAGACAGTGAAGAAAGTCTGTCTCATGAGGGCTTAGGCCGTGTATTTGAACAGTCTCCTAATGGGGATATGTCAGGAAAGGAATGGAGGTTGCTCTTGGAAGCTTTAGCGATTTCATGTCCATTTTCTGAAACCACAGCAACAGGGTAAAAAGTGTGAGGTCTTTAGGCGCATCCAACACACACAGAGCAATCAAATGAGGTTGAAGGTCAAAATGTTTCTCATACCATGGGTTATGCCTTACGGGCATTGGATCGAGCATTGAGCCAGGGGGGGACCTCTTTTCGGGGTTCACAGAGTTCCTTGGCATGTTGGCGCCCCCTGCTGCGGCGGCATCTCCTTCCAGCCCCAGCGAACGCCGGTAGGCGGCGGCGGACAGTCTGTATAGGGCACTGTCGGGGCGCCGAGGGCCGGGCTTGGAGTCTGCCCTTCGTGGGTCAGGAAAGCCTATTTAAACAGGTGTTTGACCTTCGGAGAGCAGGTGCCCCTCCCCTTGAGCCATCCTCTGGCGTTCTACCGAAGGTGGAGAAGGAGGAGGCAGAGTCAAGGGTGTCTGGGGAGCAATGGGTTTCAGGGGACGGTGGCCCATTGGGGACAAAAACATTCTCGTGGTAGTCGGCAGTGGGGGGAGGGAGAGCGGGAACATCCACGCGGGTCCTCTATGTCACAAAGACTTCCATCTGATAAGAGGACAAGGAGAGAGATGAGAACATGTCAATAAAGTATGGAGTATTGGCAATACAGTTGTTTAACTACATAGGACAAAGCAACAGCTCTACAGTGATACAGCGCTGGATGTGACACAGGTGGAACATGTGGGTGTTCTTTGTTGTTGTTGGTCAATATTGTTGTTTGTCCCTAAGAAAATGAATTTCCTCATGAGAAAACAACGTTACATGAAATCTGAAGATGGGAGAATGATTATCTGGCATGTCGAAGATGATGATTTGAAAAATAAGTCAATAAAAATAAGCTTATGGAGGTAAAAGTCTAATCTTGCTGAACAACAATTTCCTTGAGAAAAACACTCTGTGGGACGAAAACAGGATAGAGGAAATCACAGGAGGGGTAAATTTTTATCTGGCTGTTGTGAACCGGGATTTCCCGCATCTCCCGGGTGTTCCTGATTATACTCAATTTGGCAATGCGTGGCTCCGATAGTCCGCATTGACTGATTGGATACGGTAGGGGGGGGGTACATATGTATAAAAACATTCTTCCTTTAAAGTGCAATAAAGAAACCCTTTCTTTTGGAAAACAGCTCGCAGTAAAAGCTTAGGCCATGCAGATCCGGAAAGACCTAAATTCCTTAAGTGGTCAAGGGGTTTACACTAAGGGCCCCTTTATCCTGTTTTTAACTTGCCCTTTTTCCAGATCTTTTCCCATTTTGATTGTGCCCACTTTTAGACAGGGGTAACATCAAAAAACCTTGTGATCTATTTAAACAATCATCCCGCCCCCCTCTGGGAGTCAACACACATTTGTCTTGATATCTTACAAGTGTAAAAAATGGAAGAAAACCCTTTCAATCATAATTTTCCTCCCCCTAAAATCATTGGGGGGTGGCACCATTTACTGTTTCATCAATATATTCTTTCTAATAAAAAAACATTATTTTTTTAAAAATACTATGAAAAATTTTCATAAAAAGGAAGGGCCGAAATCTGGGCACAGCGCCATAGTGCGATAACAACACATTTTAATTCCATGTTAACATATTTCTGGAAAAGTGGGCACCTCAGAATTAGACGATCAGAAAAGGGCCCATGTTACCCCCGTTTAACCCGCAAAAGAGCACGTACACATCAAAACAGGTAAAATCCATTCCTACATTTGGGAATTCCGGCTTTTTGATATTTTTTTTGTATGGGGAACACGCCTATTATCATTAACTTAGGCAGGGGTAGAAACAGTTTTTTTGGGGTCAGAGCAGAGGACAGTGGCGGGAACTATTATAAAAATTTGTACCTGCAAAATTTACCACACTAGCCCAAAAGAGATTGTATTGAAAGCAAAAATTCATACCCTTTTTACATTGAGACACATCACAAAATCTCTTTTTGTATTCGGGGAAACTTGGAAAAAATTTTTCCTAATTAAACACATTTTTAGCAAATTTCCGGGTGATTTTAGTCTTTTTTTAACCAAAAAATGTATCCCCAAAGGGGGGTTTTTTGGCCGCCTGTTGCCGACTCCTGCTGTATGGTATGATGAGAATGTAATGTATCATTTACATTTAAAATATTATTAAAAAAAATCAAATAAAGGTCCTATGTAAACCAAATTTCACCGACAAAACCCAAATGGGTAATATCGGATCATTTTTTTAAATGGAAAAACCGACAACATGCTAAAGATACGACACCGGAAATTAAAAAAACACCATGGTAAAAATACCTGCTGTAAAATAATGAACCCAATAACAGCCAATTGTGCATAATAAGATTTCCTTTGTTTTGGCCTCCCCAACTCTAACTTGATTCTCCTCCTTCAATCTAATTGGGCTCGGGGCCTAAAAAAAGTGTCTCTGATCCTTTTTTGGGACTGAGGGGGGGCGGACATGATGGGGCTGTTGCAATGGTCTTGTGGGGTAGCCCCTGCAATTAAAAACTAGGGGGCAAATTTTAAAACCAAAGTAGACCCTTGGGCCCTAACCCTTTTTTTTTTTCCACATTGACAGTGCTGTCGAGAAAAACCCAAAGCCAGGTGGAACAATTGTCCTAACTCCGAGACAGGTTTTGTGCGGGGCACAGATCTGGGAAGGGTCCCAAACTTTTTCTGGCAGGGGTCCCCAAAATACTGGCCTCCTTTTTAAAGGAAAAATTTTTGGAACCCCCAGACTATTTTTAGAGCTACCGCCCGAAAAACTGAGAAATCGGGGAGAAGGCCTTTGGGTCAGGGAGGGCTAAAACCATGGGGCACACTGACGGACTCCAGAGTTTTTCTGTGGGGATGGGAAACCTTTCCGAAAGGGCAACCATCTCTGCAGCACTCCACCAATCGGCCTTTATTAAGTGGCCCAACGGGCCGCTCCCATAAAAGGGGCATCGCTCGTTGGATTTTTCCAAATCATCTAAAGATTTCAGACCATGAAAACCCAAGATTCTCTGGTCTGATAAAACCCAAGATTTAACCCTTTTTGGGCCTAAATCCCAAAGCGCCACGTCTGGGGGAAAAACCGGGGCACCAAAACCTATGGTGAAGATGATGGTTGCAGTTTAATGCTTGGGGATTTTTTTTCAGGGGCAGGGACTGGGCAGGAGGGCCTTTTTTAAATAGGGCGTATGGGCAAACGCACTCCAAAGGGGAAAAAGGGGGTTTTTTTTTCAAATAAATTTATTCACGGCAACAGTAGTTTCATTTTTGGTAATCAAAATACGCCCTTATCTGCCACGGGCCACACTCCACTAATTCAAATCAGGCAAAAGTCGTGCTTCAAGGGTCCCCCCCCCTTTTGGGGTTTTTCATCAGTTAAAAATCCCCCAGAACTTTTTTGTCTAGACTCCCATGAAAAATTCTTTTTTTTTTAAAAATTTCAAAAGCCTTCAAACAATCTCAAGGGGGGTCGGGGGCCCTTCCCCTTTAACGCGCTTTCGTCAAAACGTTACGAAACCAGGAAAGTACTGAGAAAAGAGTGGATTGTTTAAAAAGAATTTCCTTTTTGTGGGGCGAACAAATAAAGATAATTGGAACGAAAAATTAGACCCCAAACCCAAAATTTAAATAATTCAACAGGTTTCTACTAAAGGCGGAAATTCCTACACCCGGGATTTTCCAAAAATTGGTACAAAACAAAAAAAGCATTGCCACTCTTCCCAACGGGATGACGAGGGATACAGGCTAGCTTTTCCGCCGCCAAACGATGGGGGTTAGTTTTTGAAAATCACAATTTTTATTGGATGTGGATAGGGTTGTAAAAAAGGCTTTTTTTTTTTCAGGGGAAAATTTTAATCTGGAATCCGTTCAGGGACCCTTTTCGTAAAACTCTTGGGAGCTTAAATTGGGCCCCCATTCTTACCATATAGATTAGAAAAATTGCTGCGCTACATAAAATTTTACACCCGGGCCCTACATAGTTTCCTATTGCATCATTTCCCAAAAATTTTTACATTTTGTCATATATCTTGGAAAGGGGAGATCCCTAGAACGTAAAAAAAGAAAACCTTGCTGGAGAAACTTTCCGTTTTGGAGAAGCCCATCGGTTTGCTACGAAAAAAGTTTTTGTTTTTGGCAAATGAACTTGGGCTGGGATTCCCCGGAAACCTCACAAAAGGTATTGCACCCGCATTGCGATCTCATGTTTTCTTACGTATTGCGATTCATACTGTGATTTTATTGCGCCCCATATGTCTTTGCAGAGGGATCAAAAGCCATGAGAAGGAGTTTTGATCGCCCAGGGAAAATAAAATTTGCTGAAAAAAATTGCCCCCAAATTGAAAAGATTGAAACCCCAAGCTATGAAGGAACAAATGGTTTTTTGGGGGGGCGGGTTTACACCCAACTAGCGCTAAAATAGGGCGATATTGTCATACAGTATACGTAAAGGGAAAACACTATGTAACCCGATTTCTTTCACCCCAATCGCCTCAAATTAACGGTAAATAAATGAATTGTTTGCCCACATTTAGCTAAGATGATTTAGCTTTAGCCAGCTAAAAAATGTTTAGTTAGTTAGCAGTCGCATCTACAATAGTTTACTTGTTAATAACATGTCTCCAAAAAGGACGTGGTGTCCTCCAATTGTTGTTGACATTTTACAATTGCAATGCGGCATCCATGAGTATCCACTTTCTGTAGCTCCTTCAGTGGTAGAGCAATGGTGCCTTGTAACGCCAAAGGTAGTGGTGTTCGATCCCCGGGACCACCCATACACAAAAATGTATTCAACGCATGACTGTAAGTCGCTTTGGATAAAAGCGTCTGCCTACAGGGCATATTATTATTATTATTATTATTATTATTATTACTTATTATTATCTGAAGAGAGCACGACAACATTGTGTGCAGACATTTTATGCAATATAAATGAAGTAGTGTTCAATCTAGTAGTTCTGACTGATCGTTCTGATTGGTCCCCTGATTGAGTTGGGCGAGGTCCCCGGCAGGCTACTGTCACTGTTGCATTGGCTCTTAGTCGGGGTTCTCTGTCCTTCAAAATGTTCAGCCCTAAGAGAGGGGATTTTTTTGTTGTGTGTGTGTATTTTAACAGTTGATGATGTGTGTGGTGTGTTTGTGTGGTGTGTTAACAGTGATTGATGTGTGTGTGATTGGGTGGTTTTGTGTGTGTGTGTCCTTCAGAGCAAGAACTCGTTGAGTTGAAAGAACTGAGAGGCCTATGCGTGTGGTGTTTGTCCTTGTCCACCTGCTGACAGGGCTGACCAGATTAGGACCCTTTTGTCCATTGTTATTGGATTAGGAACATAACTTATAATCCAGCTACTGACCTAAATAGATCTTAGGCACAACATTTTACGCAACATATCATATTCCCTAGTTCACTAATAACAAATATATTTTACGACGACAGTAGCCAAAGAACCGCCACCATCCTCAGCCGGCTAATACAAGGGATGAAGTTTGCGGCGGAGTGTTTGGTTTAGCTTTTGCGAGGCAAAGATTGAAACTGATGGCTCCACCAACCCTGGTAAGCCAACACTTTTGAGATCAGTCAATAAATGCTTCTGGTATTGGACTTATATGCTATGCTGCCCCTGTCTTCATGTTGTTGCTGGAAATATCGTCTTTTTTAATGTGTGTAGCGTCCAACCTTAAATCATCAGAAAAATTGCCCCGCCGTCGAATTTTTTTCAGGAGCCGCCACTGGACTGGGAGAGACTAGTCAGGATTCGAGGGACAAAGAAGAACGTAAAGCAACGTTACAGAGAGATCCTTGATCGAAAACCTGCTCCAGATCGCCTCGGAGTGACAGTCAGACTGGGGCGAACGTTTCACCTTCCAACAGGACAACGACCTTAAGCACACAGCCCAATACAATGCAGTATGGCTTCGAGACAAGGTCTCTGAATGTCCTTGAGTGACCCAGCCCATGAGCCCGGACTTTTGAACCTGATCGAACATCTCTGAAGAAAATAGCTGTGCATCGACGTTTTCCCATCCAACCTGACAGAGCTTGAGAGGTTCTTGCAGAGAAGAATGGGAGAAACTCCCTCGGAATACAGGTGTGGCAAAGCTTGTAGCATCTATACAAGAATGACTCGTGGCTGTAATCTCTGCCGAAGTTGCTTCAACAAAATACTGAGTATAGGTTCTGAATACTTATGATAAATGTGATTATTTTATAAATTTGCAAAAATTTTAAAAACCTGGTTTTTGCTTTCTCATTAATGGGTTTATTGTGTGTACTTGCTGAGGGGGAAAAAATATTTTATCCATTTTAGAATAAGGCTGTAACGTAACAAAATTGGAAAAAGTCAAGGGGTCTGAATACTTTCCGTATGGCACTGTAAGTATTTTTATACATATGTCACCGATTATTCCATATATAATATAGCTGTCTGGAGAAAATGAGGCCTATAAATTAACGGTACATGACAAGAAAAACCTGCCGATACCTAAAGCAGCGTTTCTCTGGAACTCAATATATAATTGGCAAACCAAACATGAAGTTAAGGCGCACCAGAAGTAGAAGAAGACATGATGAGGAATAAAGGTCAACATAGAAGTGGGTCCTTCTTAGGAAGTGTTTTATCCAATTGTCTTAAAATAGGTATTATTTAATGTATAGTAAAGTCCAGAAAATTCAGCCGGCCACCATAATCATAAGTGGTCATTACAACAGTGTTTACTACTGTAACGGGTACGGTTTCTCCACATAAAAAGTTGAAAAGCATCTGGTCTATCTCTGTGATTATTTGACATCAAGATATAAAGATAGAGCAGCATATGTTAGTCTAGAGATACCTCCAAACCTTGGTTATTTAGGCCTCTTCCTTTTAAAGCTAAGTCCCCTGCCTGTAGCCATGCGTTTAGCTTCTTCTCCGGTTTTTTTTTAATAAAGAGGGTTAAAATGTTGTAAGCCTCTAGACTTCTGATCATTAGTAATGGTTATGCCTAAAATATGTAAGTTCTTCTTTCACTGGAATACCATAATATGAGGGTGGTCACACAATCTTTGACAGCCATGGAGTTCACATTTATTAATGTTAAGACATTCGATCAGATGCTTTGGAAAAGGGCATTCTATCACATTGATCAATATGGGAATCTGACTACCTCTTCATTCATAAAAAGTGTAGTAGCGGCAGCCAGATTGCTTATAATAATTTATTTACCGAGCCATGGAAATACCTTGTTACAGGACTATTATTGTCAAGAATTTGTAGAGAAGGTGGATTCATAAAAAAAACATTATGGGGAGATTTGGTCAATCCTTGCCTACTACCTCTCTTTTAACTCAAATCTAGGTGAGGTTGCCATGTTTCCAGTTGATAGAAGCTGTGTACCATTCGTGTAGTGTCGTACGAGCCCTCCAGAAAAAAAACACAAAAGCCAAATTTCTCAAGGGAGCAGAAGAAGAAACCGATTCTTCTACTGTGTCAAATGCTCCTCTGCCCTAAACCCTAGCCTGAACTTGAAATGACGTTTTACATCGTCACATCCGAGGTTGTTACCTTAAATGTCCCTTGCCAAGCTAGGGAGAGTGATGATCGGTGAGGCAACATCCGTGGTGGAAATCTTGAAGTTGAGTTTAAGAACAACTACAACCTAAAGCTGTAAATGTACCCAGTAAGCTAAAACTAGCTAGCACTCATGTCAGGTAGCTAGCTACAGTTACCCATAGCTGGCTAGCTAGTTTTTAATAGTTTGGTCATTTGTTCAATAAGATGCAGAATTCCAAAAAAATTATGCCTTATGAATCTCGCTAAGTTTTATAGGCCTCCTCACTACGAATACTAAGCCAATTTACCAATGCTAAAATCATGTTAGTCTATAATATATTTTTAGCAAAGCTAGCTTCAGAATTTTTTCAGACTTTTACGTAGAGGCCGCAGCCTTGTTGATTAAATTTTTGCACTTCGCGGCCACCTACGAGTTTTTGACCTCAGTTGCAGTGAAGGGTGGGTCACATCAACCCCGCAAGTGACCCAAAGTTCTTCACTCGCTCCCTCAAGGTAAATCGAGGCCAGAGGGGACAACGTTTGTGAAATTGGAACCTCCACTTCGCCGGGGATTCCTCTGAGGGAAAGTGGCTAGCGCAAGGGCTGAGGGGGTAAAAATAACGTGTTTGGACCGCATCCAGTGTCAATTTCCTCTTGGTCTAAGACGTTGATTGCTCCCGTGGGAGACCCGGATTCATATCCCCCTGTTACATTGGTGCCCCAACGTGGGGTGGTCTCTCTGGGGGAGGAGTCAAGGGGGGTGAATGGATGCGGACCCTTGAGTCGGGCATGGATGCTCATAGTCACGTGATGTAGCCCCGCCTGCAAACTTCAAAAACCAGTGTCTGCCCTTCAGACCAAGAGAAAATTCCCTCTTGGTCTAAGACGTTGGTTGCTCCCGTGGGAGACCCGGGTTCATATCCTGCATGTTACACTTGCCCTGTGGTCCTTTACATGCTAATCAACACCAGAAAGGATTACACACACACTCTAAAACAGTGGTTCCAGCAAACCAGGGGTACTAGAATCCCTGGGGGTACTTGGCCTATCCACAGAGGGTAGTTGAAAAGACTCATGAGTCCATAGGGTTACTGGTAAAATGCACATGAGGATACTTTCAGGGACTATCAAGGCAGAGCAATAATTCAGTTGGTGGTACGGTAACCAAAAAAGTTGGGAACCACTGCTCTAACACACAAACTTACAGAGCAGTCACTGAACGACCCCAGAACATACCCCAGACACACACACACCCTCATTCCCTCTCTGACACACCACACACAAACCCTCATTCCCTCTCTGACACACCACATAGACACTCTCATTCCCTCTTTCAAACACACACACACACTCTCATACCCCCCCCACCACACACACACACTGTCGTGCACGGGACAGCCCTCTTGGTTCCCTCTTCCCTCGACTTAAATCTCAATCCATAAACAAAACAAGTCCTTATACCACTGTTTTTACACTACACATCAGTGAAAAGTAACCAACACAAATCCCACATGATGTTCAAACGCATCATGTTTCGCCCCCTAATCCCTGTAAGATAGTTCTCCTCCGCTGTATTTGTTTGGAATGTTCAAAGCCTCTGATGTGAGATATTTGTTTTGAATGAAAGAGAGTGAGCTCCATATATGTGGGGGTTTGAACCACATGCAAAGGTCATCTAATGAAGTTTGCGCTGACCCCATTCGACCAAAAAAAAAAATTACTTCAAAGGCTATTTTTCATGTCTGTCTTTCCCCCGGGAACCTCAAAGAGAGCGTTGCAAACCGGGGGCAGCGTAATATAAAACACTGTCAAAACAAATGGGGGCAGGCTGCCCCTTTTTTTTAACGGTCTGTTACTCTGCTTGATTTTACACGGGGCTGGGGAGGCAGTGTTTCAATAAAAACTCCAGCGCCACATCAAGAGAGGGGTTTAATTCAAAGCTACCTCCCTGGTTAATCACATCCTTTTTTTTAAAAATGCTGTTTTATGTATTAAAATTATGTCTTTTGTTAAATTTTTTCATGACAAAATGGAATTTTGGTTTTGTTCGGCCAGAGGGGGGGGTTTTTATGATGTTTATTTAAAATGTGCCGTTTTGGAAGGGTGACCCCCGGGGGGAGATTTGTGTTTGGCCAGAAGAGGGGTAACCCTTTTTTGGTTTTGTCTAATATAAAAAAAAGGGTTTTAAAACCAAAAAACCCCGAGGGGTTTATTAAAAATTCGGGGAAATGTTTCTCCGGATCTCCGGGGGCCCGTACTTACGCGAAAATCGTGGTATTAAAAAAGTCTCTAAAAAGCGATCAGCCAGGGTTCTTTGATCGACAGCAATACCCACCAGCATTCGCCGATACCACAAATGGAGGTCCAAACCGAGTTTCCTGATTGCATTGTGCTGTTTCCTCCCTTTGGGGACCCGGGGGGGCTACTGTCCAACCCGGGTTTAAATTTGGATTATCACAAAAATTTGGCTTTTAGTGATTTCGTTGATTGGGGAGAGGGCAGGGGAAGGTGTAAAATTTTAAAAAATATTTGGGATCGTTTTGATGGGGTGTTGGGGTTCGATTACGGGTTTTTAAAAAAAATTTTTAAAAAAAGATAATTTTTTTTGGGAAAACCGGCAGGAAATTTGGGAAATTTGAGCATTAAAGGGTGGGGTTTAAGAAATTTAAAGTGTTCTTTCTTGGTAACGGGGGGAAAAGGGGGATTTAGAAAAGGGCCCAAAATATGCTTCATATTTAGGGCCCTGGCCCCGCTTTAAGACCCGGGGGGGCCCATTTTAAAAAAGGGGTTTTGGAAAACCCCCGTGTGTACATAAAAGGGATACTCGGTGATTTTTTTAAAGAAAACTGGGTTTTAAGGGGAATTTATCGATTGTGATCCGGTTTTAAACCTCTTCGAGGGGTGTTTGTTAGGTCTGTTTCTCGGGGAAAATTGTCATTATTTCTGCAAAAAAAACGGTAGGAAAATATTTTTTAAAATAATTGGGGCCAGTGCAGGGGGGGGGTTGGGTGTAGAAAGCCGCATTTTAGCTAAAGCTAAGGCTGATGCTTTTTTGGGTTTGGGCAACGTGGTCCCTTCGTGGCAAATGCTTTTTGTTTAAATGCTAAAGGGGGGGAACATGCAAACTTTCTACTTTGTGGCTGAGGTAATGCAAATGCTAATTGTTTTGTGTGCTACATGCAAACGTATCCTTGGGGGGGCCCATTGCGAGGGGTTTTAAACCTTTTGAAATTTTTTTGCATTTGGGTGGAATTCAGAGTTCTATAAAAATGAAAGGTCTGTTGTTTAATTTGTCTGATTGTAATTTAAAATAGAGAAACTGGGTAGGTTTCTGGCGTTCTAGGGGGGCTTTTCAAATTGTGTATAAGAATTTTTGATTTAGATGGGGCCGAAAGGGCTTTATTTTACAGGGCTAGGCTACGACATGCGGTCGTGCTAAGTGACGGAAAAAAAATTTGGTGGTAAGGCCCAAAATTTATTTGGGGGTTTTCCTTTTGGGGGTTTTAAAAGCTCCCGAGAAGGCGGGTGGACCGAATTTTTTAAAAAATCTTTTAAGGGTAACTTTTTATTTGAACGTTAAACTATTGGTTGGATTGAAACATTTATAAAGTAAATTTTAGTTGCGAAGTAATGCATTAAAATTAAAGGGAGGGAGAAAAAAAATTTAAAGGGGTTTTTGGGGCGTCTGTTTATTTTTTTGGTTCGGGTTTTAAAATATTTTGAGCGATCTTTTTCCCTTCCGGGGGTTCGGGTTGGTACAGAATATCTATTTGAATGTAAATAAAGGTTTGTCTTTTGGGGTTTTTTTTCCCCTTGTTTTATGGGGCTATAGAAGGGGAGCAAAGGAAAAGGGGGGCTAACGGGTGCGTGACGTACTTGAAAAGGTGGGCCCCCGGGCAAAAGGAGATTAAAACTCGGGTAGTACTTTTTGTCTAAAAATTTTTCCCCCTAGGTTTGGGTGAAATTGATACTCTTTTACCGCTTGGAAACGGACTGATCAGGGAAAAAAATTTGCATTTTTTGGGGTCTCTGTGCTTTTACTGGGCCTGACGGGGGGTTTTGGGTTTTGGAAAAGGCGGGTTTATGACATTATTCTGTGATTTAAAATTTTTTGGGTTTTTCATTTTAAACCCAATGGGTTTATTTTGGGTTGTGGAAATTGGGTTGTAGTTTGGGAATTTCTTTTATTCTGTGATTTTAAAAATATTTGGGGTTGTATTAAAAAAGGGAATTTTTTGGGGGTTTATGGTGTTAGTTTTAAATTCCATGTTTTTTGGATTGCTGGGGAAAGTTGACTATTTTGGGTATTGATTTTCCCGGGGGGGTTTAAGGGTAAGTGGGCCCTAAATTTTTAAAATGGTTTTAAAAAAAAATTTGGGTCTTAATTTTTCAAAATTATTCTAGTTGTTAATTAAAATTTTTAATTGAAAAAATTTTAAAATGGATTTTTTTTGGGGGGGTTTATTTTTTGATTAAAGTTTTAATTTCCTTTTTAAATTTTTTTAAATATTTCATATTTTTTCAAAAAAAAATAATATTAAATTTTTAAATTTTTTTTAAATTATTCATATTTTTAAAAAAAATTTTAATATTCATTTTTTTTTGAAAAAATTTTGAATTCAGATTTTTAGATTTTTTTAAATACTTTATTTTTATTTTATTTTTTTTTTTTTTCATATTCTTTTTTTTTAAATTTTTTTTTTATTAGAAATTTAAAATTTTTTTTTGTTTCCCCTCTGTTGTTAGGTTATTTTAAAATTTTAAAAGGGGGGGGAAAGCCAAGGCAAAATAAATATTTTTCCAAATAAAGGAAGATAAAAAGGATTTAAACAATGGGGAGAAAGGATAGAAAGGCTATAAAAGTTTTTACACCAGTTAATATATTCGAATTTGAAAACCCTTTTTTTTTAAAGGGGTATTGCGAGATTATCCGGCAAAGGGAACCAAACGTTGGCCTGACATTGAAAAACCCCGGGCCCGGGAAGGGACCTTAATCCGATGTTACACATCTTGAAAGTACTTCTGTAAATTTAAACAAGGCAGATCAAAGAAGGGGAAAAACAAAAGGAACGCCCGAAAAGAGAAGAAAAAAGGGAAAGCTGGGTGTGTTTAAATTTTTTTAAAAGACGAAGGAAAAAAACGGGAGGAAAGATCCCAAAGAAAAGGGGAAGAAAAAGGTTTAGAAAAACAAAAGGGAAAGGCCCTCGACCGAAAAACTGGGGGTTAGATTTCGGTAAAACCTTTCCACATACGGATTGGGCGAGAAGCCCCCCACCGTAGGGAAGGAAATTTTTGATTTTTAGGGTTTTTTTATCCTCGGGTTCCGGTAACCTCCACAGGGGTTTTTAAACTCAGAGAAAAGATGAACAATTATAGAAAGGAAAAACAAAAACGACCAAAAAATTTGCATCCAAGCCCAAAAGGGTGGAAAAAAAACCCGAGAGGTCTGAAAACTAAGGGGGGGTATGGGGTTTAAGTTTGGATGGAATTGGAGGAGGACATTTTTGATCAGAGTGTTTTTTGGGGGGGGTTTCAGGGTTTGGATTGTCCGGTAATCAAACGGGGGTTTGGGGCCATAAGGGAAAGAAAAAGGGAAAGGGAAGGTTTGAAAAAGGGAATAAAAATTTTTATTCTGGGGAAAGGTTTGAAGAAGAAGGATACAAAAATATTACAGGGGTGAGGAAGACGAAAAAGAAGGTACAATATCTTCGGTGCTGAGGGAACAAAGATGAAGACGGGCGATAAAGGAACTGCCCGGTGCTGCTATTCGAAAGGAGGTTGCCCTTTCAAAGACGGTTGCAGAAAAAATAGACGGAGAAATAAAACCAAATTGCTTTTTCAAACTAAAATTTTGAAAAGGACTGCAGGAGAATTAAGAGAGGTACAGGAACAATTTAAAGGTCGTGCCCCATAGGGAAGGAGAGCCCGCTGAAAGAAAATCGGAAAAAATGAAAAAAATAGGCTTTAAAGGGTCAAGGAAAGTCCCCCCAAAATCAAAAGGGTCCCAAGTTATCATTCGAGGCCCCAAAATTTTAAATATAACCCGTTGAAAAATACCGTATGTAAAACATATTTGAGAACTGCCTATTTTTCAGAATGGGGCCTATCCTTGGATTTCGTTTTTGGGAAGAAATTACGGGGGGAACACATTTCTGCCTAGGAGACGTTAAAACCCTTTTTGGGCTAATCTCATTGGGATTCCAGATATGGAAAAGTTTTCCCCGAGGGCTGGCCTCATAGATATTTTTGGGGAACGGCATGAATGATCCAATTTTTGGGCTGAAAGTGGGAATCGCTGTGGAGGGCTTTAAAAGTACTTTTCCCCAAAAATGTGCACCCTGTAAAAATTCAAAATTGCCCCACTAGGACAACAAGAAAATCCGAGAGCCTATGTTAAAGAGTTCATCAAGTGGGGGAAAAATATTACGGGAAATGATCCAATTTTAAGTAAAAATTAAAGCCATAAATTTTGGAAGCTAAACTGCAAAGGGGACTGCCCCCCCCCCGGGAAGAAGAAACTGCAAAGGGGGTTTGGACGGGGAAGCATGAAAAAAGGGGTTTCTATACAGACCCACATAGCTCATAAGTGGACTGTAAAAGGAAGAAGGAAACTAAACCAAAAAGGGGGACGAAAAAACTCTCAGAAACTCAATAAAACTACAACGGGGGGAGAAAAAAAAAGGATAAAACCCAGTTTGGGGTGTCCCAGAGTCGTAGAAACCAAAACCAAAACCACACTCCCAAACACTTCAACCCAAAATTTCCAACCGCAAGTTTTCACCCACCAAGGACGGCCCCATTGATTCTTTTCACGACCCAATTTCTGGACAGCCAAAATTTTTTGGAGAGGAAGAGGCGAGGGGGCCTTCGAAGAAAAAAAAAAGGTTTTCAGCAACCCCCCAAAATTTAAAAAGAGGGGGGTTTTTGGGTTTAAAATTTTGGACAGGATGGTCTTTATCCGGGGAAATTTGAAAATTTGGTCGGGAAAGGAAACATCAGGGGGAATTTCAGGGAAATACAGGGGCCGTCAAATCATCTGGGACCTTTGGGGAACCCTACGGGGGCCCGGGAAAAGCCAGGTTCTAGGGGGGCCCTAAAATATTCAAAAGGGGGGTGTCAGCGGGTAGCGTCAGGATGGGAAAGGGAGACCCCAAAAATTTGGGGTTTTAAAATAAACAACCGCCATTGGAAGTAATGGCGGATAGCTAGCGGCGTTCACCTGTTTTCGCCCGGGAAATGCTACACATCCCCCCTTTTTCCCCCCCCAATAACCCCGTTGGGAAAATGGGATTTGAGGGGGGAAAAAACACTGTTTCCCTCTTAGGGAAACCCAAATTGGGAGCTCTGCTATAAAGATCAAAAAATTAAAATCCCTACTGGTACCGAACATACACCTGTTTAAATTTTTGGGAAAAGAATGCCTTTGTAATTTGAACTGTACAATCGATGTAAAACCCAAAACTCTTTTCTGTAGAAATCCCCAAAGGAAAAAGGGTTTTCCCAAATTGTCGATGTTTAAAGGGAATGGTTTCGTCTTCGTTTTCCCCTGGATTGGAAATCTCAGTGAAGTTTTTAAATGAGACAGCTAAGATAGGGGAAAAATTTTAAATTGGGGGGTTGGGCAATATCCCTGATAAAAGTTTTGGGAAATTTACCCATTCCCATTTGTACGCTTAAGTATTTAAAGAAGGCTGCTCAATCACACTCAGAGGAAGGGGTTGAGTCATAAACCGAAGAATTTTTCAATTTAGCTCAATTTTGCATTATTTTTAGGACCACAAGGAGCACTATGAAAAAAAAACCCCAGATGATTACTGAAAAAAAAAAGAATTTGATTTTTAAAAGAGTGTCCCACATGTTACCCCTTGTTGGTTTCAAAAGGCTTTTACAAAAGAAAATGGGAAAAAAGGAGGGACAGAACAAGAAACTTATTTTCAGACCAACAAAAAAAATTTGGGCGTTTTGGGAAAAATTTAAAGATAAAATTTCTCAAAAAATGATTTCGGCTCAAGGAAAAGGAAGAGCCAGGCTGTGGGAATGACACATAAATCTAGGGGGAAATATAAAGATTGATTCGATCCTATGACAGGATAATGTTGAACAATTTTTCAAAAGGGGTTTTGTGGTCTCAACATAGTACTGATATTGGACTTGAAAAATCACCCCAAACCGGGTAAAATTTTGGGAATTTCCCGCCCAGGACCAAACCGCCAGGGAAAAACCCAATATCCTTGACAGGGGAAAGAAATCAAAGGGATTAAACCACAATTGAGGGGACTTTTCGACAGTGGGGGTTTTTTAAAGACAAAAAAACCCCCTGGGGTTACACGCCTTTGTGGCCGGGAAAAAAAAACCCAGAGGGAAATTATCGGGTAGTTCATGATTTGAGGGGCATTGAATGAAAAGGGGTTTTGATTTTTCCGCGGATGGCCAGTCCTCATACCTTTTTTAGCCCCATTTCCCCCCGATGCGAAAACTTTTTACAGTACGGGACTTTTTGTGGGGGCTTTTTTCAGTGTTCCACTTGTGTAGAGAGTCGGGTTTTTTATTTGGGTTCACCTAAAAGGGGACATTTTTTTTCTATGAGTAAAATAGAATGCCAAAAGGGTTTCCCGGGCATTCCCCGCTATCTTCAATAAAGTATTAAAGGGAGGTTTTTGGTAGGGATAGACCCGATATTGCAGAGCACTGTCTTTCCCATTACGGGGATGTTTATAAGGGTTTTGGGCTCAAAAAATGGGTGAAAAGCCCATAGGGACTAAAATTAAATTACTACAGGATTGGCAAAAAAGGGGACCAAGGTTCACAAAAAAAGTGCAATATTTTCAGGAAAAATTTTATTTTTTAGTAAAAACTTTAACTCAGGGGTCACAGAAACTTTTCCCGGAAAACAGGGGGAAAAACTTTTTCGTAAGGTTTCCAAAAACCCTAGAACAGTCGAAAAATTTAGCCATTTCTGGGTATTGCTGGTTTTTTCCCCCGTTTTGGAAAGAGGATTTACTATTTTTAAATGGCCCCATTGAGGGCAAATGGGGGGGGAAACTGAGAGGGGCCCAACCCCATAGAATTTTCCGGGACCCGAAAGGTCAGGGTGGGCTTTGAAACTATAAAACAAAGGTTTCCCAGGGGGAAACCTTTGCCTTCCCTTTACCAAATTTCCTCAAAAACTTTTTCCCTATATGTGCCCTACTTCAAACTGGAGGTAATTAAAGGCGCGGTTCTTTGTAAACCGACAGCGGGGGGAAACAATCCTCGCCTTTTTCCCTATACTCTACTGCTTATTCAGAGGTAAAAATGGGGTTACCACTATGCTACAGAAGCAATGGGGGGGGTGTATTCCATGTATGAAAAAAAGCATCATGGGTCACGATGGGCTACCCCGTGCCAATTTTTTCCCCCATAAATAGCCCTAAAAAAAATCTTTTGAACTATGGAATTATACATTGAAAATGCCTGGGCTCAGAGACTATCATGACTCTTAGAGCAGGAGGATGCCCACCCTTGTAAATTTGTGATCAGAAAATCCACCCGGGGAGTTTCCCAAAATTTCCGGGGGGAAAGGGTTTGACCCCACTATTGTGTCCAAAAGCAGAGAAAATTTTTGGGCTTCGATCTGTTTTACAACCCCTTTCCTTTTACGTGGGGGCAGACCTGGATTTGGACTGATGGGGCTTGCAAATGGGGGTGGGAGATAATTTTTTGTGCGGTTATGCATATTTTTAAGGCAGGGGGAAAGGGATTTTTTTTAAAAGGGCTGAAGTAATACCAGCCTGCGTCTGCAAAACTTCCCTGAATTTGGGGGCAAACCCGAACCCTTTTGTTAGGGGAAGGGTTAAGCGAAAAAACCATATACACTGTTTCGCATACCCCAAAAAGTTTATGTCATTTTTTTTGGGGGGGTAGGGAAAAGGTCCGGGGTTTCAAAAAATGGGAGGGGTTCCCTCCGTAAAACATCATCCACAATCATGAAATTTTTGGGCATGCTATGTTTAACCCTACAGAAAAGCGATAGCTAAGTGTGCAGCTCACAAGCAGAATTGTCAAGAGTACAAAAAGGAACAAAGCTGCTGATGAAGCTGCAAAACCCGTTTTCAAGGGGAAAAATTTGGGGGAAATTTTTTTCTGGTCACTCATTTATGGACTTGGAAGAAAAAAATTTACGTTTTCGAGATGAAATTTTTGATCCCAAGAACCCCCTTTCTATGATCACCCCCTAGGCTAAACCGGGGGGGGCGGTCAAAGATGCTACTGGCCTGGGGGAAAACCCATGGGGGGTTGTTTGTAGCGCCTCTAAAAACCTTCTGGTCTATAAATTCAAAAAGGGCACATGGCTTACCCTCAGTTGCGGGGGGGGGTTTTCACAAAAAATCAAAGGAATAATGGTTTTTTTTGGGCTCCATATTTGTTTGAAAAAAATTGATTATTTGATGGGAAATGCACTATCTGTTTTAAAAATAATGTTCGAAGAGGGATCCTGTTCACCCGGGGGTTACTTTCCCTACACCCAGGGCCCTATGCGTGAGTTGGTCATTACTTTTTTTGATAGGATACAACCAGTTGTTTGGAAAAAGATACATGTTGGGGGTTGTAGATAATTTTAAACGTGGACAAAGTTTTCCAACCAAGCTTAAGGAGCTCAGTCGTTCCCAAAGTTCTTATGTAAAAAAGGTCATAAGCAGGGGGGGATTACCCATCGAATATCCTCAGACAATGGAAGAGAATTTGTGAAAAAACAGTAAAATTGATGTTGCAAAAAGGGGGAAATTTTAACAACGTTTTTGGGAAACCCTTTAATCACCCACAAGCCCGGGGGTGTGTAAAAGAATAAAGGGTTTTTCTTGAAAAAACCGCATTGTGAAGATTTGTCAAAAATACGGTCTAAACGGGATAGCCGCCCCTTTGCCAAATGGTGTTTCCTAAAGTGATTTACGGATCAGGGAATGACACCCCATGAGTTGGTAACGGGAAGAAGGGATGCCACCCCCTTTTTGCGAACAAGCGGAAAGGGCCCCAAGGGTTTGGCCCTTTTTGAAGATGAATGGAGCGTAATTTTAATATAGGGCCCAAATTTTCAAAAAAAATTTTGTCCACTTGTTTCAAAAGGGCCCAAAGACAAAAGAGGTGCAGAAGGACTTGAGGGGGATAGGAGGAATACAGTAAAACCCGGGGAAGCAAAGTTTTTCGAAAGGTTTAAAAGGGGAAAGTGGTATAACAACGTCGTGAGGGACCATTTGAAGGGGTTTTCTTTAGTCCCGGGAACAGCTGTCCGGTTAAGGGGCCCTCCTACGTGTATAATTTTTAAAACATTGTGTTAAAGCCCTACGAAGAGGTCCCACGGTGGGAAAAGAGAAGATGGAGAAGGGAGAACGGGAAGGGGGAGAAAATGTCAATTTTGGGGTTTTAAACGTTGAAAATGTTGACACTTCTGATTATCCCAAGATGACTATGCAGGGGGGGAAAAGGAAGGGGTTTTTGGGAAATTGTTTTCCAAAATACGCCCCAAAACAAAAAGGGAAATTTAAATTGGGATTGAAGCAGCAAGGCCCCCAAGGCAACTCTGGAAAAGGGAGAAGCTAGTGATTCGGTTGGAAAAAAATAGGCCTAACCATTTAGGAAAGGAGTCAGCCCAAAAACTTTTACAAAAACTAAAAATTGAATTTAACAACAATAACCCACCGTCGGGCTGTTAGAAAAACCAATGGGAAGAAATTTTAAACCTCTTTAAAAATTGACAGTTGGTAAAGCCATAATAATCGCATTCGTTTAAAAGGGAACCGATTTTGTCAGCACCAATTTTGAAAAAAAAACATCCCCTAAACCCAACTACTTTAATTTTAATTTGAAAAGTTTTTAAGGATATGACCCCAAAAACAATGTGGGGGTTTTATCCGACCCCAACAACAATTTTTCAAAAGAAACGATGAAAACTGAAAGACTAAACCCAAATATGAGAAAACAACATATTTCATTTTAAAATAGTACAGGATAATATCAGGAAGAACAGATGGGTTTTTTGGTTAAATTTAAACCATCAAAAGATCCCATCTGATCATCCCCTCGGTTGGGGAAAAGAAAACGCAAAAGGGGAAAGCATAATGGATTTAAATTCGGGGGTTTTTTAAAAATTTAAAGATAAATGGGCGGGGAAAGAAATCTTTGGTTTCAGCAATTAACTCTTTCTGAAAGGGTCATGGGGAAATCTTGGGGCCCCTGTCTGTTAGTTCCAGCACCAGAGACGGGGGGTTTAAATTTTAACAGACGAGGGCTAAACCTTTGGCGGGGGGGTGCCGGCCTTGTTTTGAGATGGCTGTTGTATAAATAAACAAGTTTTGGCCAACAAAACTGTCGTTTTTCAAAAACCATTTGTATAAGCTAGTTAAGTGTTCTTGGTTTAAAAAATTTCCCTATGTGCATATGGGGGGTGGTAAAGCAAATCGGGTTTGCAGTGTCCCTGAAGCTTTTGGGTGAAGGCAGTAGGCTAAAATTTTGTAAAAGTTCTAATAATACAGATGGGGAAAAGGTTGTTCAGGGGAAATCGAGGGTGAGGGGTATATTTTGAGTTGGGTAAACACGGACGAAAGGGAAAAGGTGAAAAAAAATTTAATTTTTTTTTTTATGCCCCCGGTAGAAAAAAGGGGGCGGACTTTATGGTGATGGAAAAATTTTTTTCCCTATCAATGAAACCTTTTGGGGAATTTTTTAGAGATATTTGGGGGTTTTTGGGGTTTGATAAAGCATATTTTTTTTTACCTATGGGGGAAAAGGGTTTTTGTTACATGTCCAGGGTTGAAGTTTCCCATTGAGGTTTTTAAAATAAAAGGGAGTACCCCGACCCCATATCATCTGAAACTACTTTTGAAAATGGTTTTAAAAGACATGGCTAAATTTACTAATCTTGAACCTCCCATTGGAGAAGGTCGGGGAAAGAAGGGGGGAACTTGGTTTTTTTCCATGGTATTTTGGTAACTTTTTTGGCAGATCATATTGATAATATTAATATACTTTTCGGGGCTTTGAAAATTAAAAATAAGGGGGTTTTCACCTTCTGTAAAATGCCAAAGAAGTCCCCAGACTGACGTTGTTTAAACATGACATGGGTCTTGTTATATTTTGGCAAGGGCAAGGTGGCTTTGTTTTGGGTATGGAAACGACGGGGGAATTTATTGGTTTTAATTTGATCCCAGGGTAGTTTTAGTATATCACAGGGGTTATCGGGGTGCCTTGAAAAATACAGGGATGCATTTGGGAAATCTGAGAAAGCTGGATGGTCGGGGAAATCTTGGGTTTCAAAAAAATCAGTTTTGGCCCAAAAGGAGCATTTATGGGTTTGATTTTTTGTCGCAGGGTCGGGTAGCGTTGTGTGTCATGTTTTTCCCTTTTTTACTTTGTTAAATGACCTTTGCAAAAGCTATGATATTAAGATTGGGGCCCGGGGTTGTGATGCCTGGGGACAACACTCCGTGGGCCCTTGTTGATTGTTCCTGATCCCGGAAAGAAGTGGGGCAGGGGGTCCCAGATGGACTACTGTGGATAAAAATTTCCCTTTTTTTTAAATTTTATCATTTTAAAAAATTTTTTTCAAAATTAGTGTTTTTTTTAGATGATTTATGAATCAAGGGGGGGAAAGGGTTTATTGATTCATGGGATCCTTTTATATCAGGTTTTTTTGTCTTAGTGGATAGGGGATGTTTAATTTGAAAGTGTTTTTGGGAAAAAATACTGTTTGGTCTTTTTTTTTCTTCCAGAGCATTTTGGGGAACATGTGACTAAAAACAATTGAAAGGGGCAATATGACGGAGGGGATGAAACAAGGGGGGTGGGGGAAAGGTTTTTGTTCCCTCTCAACGATGCCCGTTGGGAAAAATCGGAAATAAAAGGAGGGGAAAGAAGTGTTTGTGGACTACATTCCGGGGTTCCCGGGAAAGAAATATAGACATATTTTATGTGTAAACATAATTGTGCATAAATTCCCTTTTGGGATTGATTTTAGTGAATGATTTTTGATGTTATTGAATGCAGATGAGGAAACTTTTAAAGCTTTTTTTTTATTTCGATGGGGTTTTTGGGAAAGGGCGTTTTTAAGGGGAGGGAAAAAGTCCCTTTCAGGTCCTATGGGGGTTTACCAGCCTTAGAGTGGATGTTTTTTTTGGATTTTTGGGGGTTTCAAGGGGGAAAAATGTGTTTTTTAATGGGATCATAGTTTCAAAATGTATTTACCCTTTTTATGAGTTTTCTGGAAATACCCCCCCGGGGGTTTTGGCCCGGGGGAAGGAAACCTAAGAGAATTTTACTGGGCTTGATTGATGGATGGTGTCGAAAGAATTTGGGTGCCGGGTAGTTTTTCGCTCTTTTCACTCTAAAGATTTATTCATAAATTTATATAATGTGTTAACTTTCATCAAAATTTTTCATTTTCATAGAAAGGTATTTACAAATCTAGGAAGAATGGGTTTTTGGTTTTTGGGTTTAAAAAATACTCAAAAAGAAAATTGGGTTTCTGGTTTAAATTCTATTGTTGTCCCCGGCCTTTTTTTTGTTTTGTCCTCAAAGGGGGGGAATTTTAGTGTTTTTAAAAATTTTTTCTTTGTTAAATGTTTTTTATGACGAAAAGGAAATTTGGTTGTTCGGCCCGAGGGGGGGGGTTTTTTTTGATGTTTTTGAAATGTGCCCCTTGGAGGGGGGGAAAGGCCCAGGGGGACCCGGTGATTGGCCAGAAGAGGGGTAACCCCCTTTTTTTGGGATTGTCTAATAAAAGGGTTTTAGACAATAAACCCCAGAGCGTTTTTATAATTCGGGGCAACTGTTTTTTCCGATCTCCCCCGGGCCGTACTTACGGGGTAACTCTTGGGATTTAAAAAAAGTCTCTAGAAAGCCCAAAAGCCTAAGGGATTCTTTGATCGACAGCATACCACCAGCATTCGACCCGATTTTCCAAAAGCTGCTTTCCCTTTTCGGCCCCTTTTTTTTCTTCAAACCCCCCACCCCGTTTTTCCCCCCCCCCATCTGCCCTCTCTTTTTAAAAAAGGGATGGGCCTTTTTTTTTGGATCCTGGATGCTGATTATAGCCGGGGGGTTTGCACCACAATTCCACATTCCACGGGTTGCCTGTTACTGTTCGATTGATTATCATGTGCATCCACTGTCCCCAGCCTAGCAGTCAATTTATAAGCTTAATCTCCCCCGGAAAAAAGCTCCTTGACAAATTTTTCCCCCTGCTACCCACCTAGCATTTTGGGTTTTGGGACCGAGGGGGGTTTATATAAACCTCGCTGTGTTTCCTAACCAACCTGTGCAACATGTTGCAGGTTTTTTTTGGGGATCTCCATTGTGATGAACAAATTCTTTATTAGGATCATTAAATGGATATGAAAAGAAGGTCAAAAAAAATGAAAATGCACATTTTGCTGTCATTTCAGCTTTCTTGATGTGTTGTTGTTTTGCTGCATTTGGGTATTAGTTAGCAAAAGGAGAAGTAACTTAGCCTAGCTACCCCCCTAACCCATCTTTTGACTCAACCATCCCTGGTTTTTTCCTTTTTTTAAATTTTTTACTTAAAATTTAAGTTCTTCCCCCGCTCCCTTTTAATCATTGAACCCCTGCTACCTAGCAGCTACCCAGCTACATGCCCAAAGATTTGTTTACATAGAAAAGTGGGAAAAATAGAAAGACACTGGGTCAAAAAATTAGAACATAATTAAAGTCCACCTGTTGGTTGGGAAAATTTAGAAAATCAACTGGGTTTTTGTTTCCCGATATATCGTCCCGGGGATGGGGAAATAAAACCCAATTAAATAAATTAAAAAACATTTTAAATAAAAAACATGTTTTAAATATGTTACAAATGTTTTATTTAAAAGGGAAAAGGCCTTTGGAAACCCGGAATTTTTCCCTGTTATAAACCCCCCCCCAAGGGTTGTTTTCCCGGGCCCTTTTGGGTTCGCCTCAGGTCTAAAACAGCCCTTTGTTGGGGGTTTTTCCCCAAAATAATCCCCGGGTTTTCATGCCTTATTTCTTAAACCTCTCTCTCCACTCCTTTTCTCTCTCCCCCCACCCCCCTCTCTCTGTGTTTCTCCTTTCCTCTTAATCCTTGTTGTTTTTATTTGGCAAACTCCTCCCGCCTCTCCTTTTATCCCCCTCCCCTTTTTCTCACTCCCCACTCTAAAATCATCCAGCTTTCTCTTCACCCCCCCTCTACACCTCATCCCCATTTCTCTCACCCCCCCACTACCTTATCCCCCCTTTTTCTTCACCCCCACTCTACACCTCTCCCCCCTTTTTCCCTTTACCCCCCCCTCTACAAACCCTTTTTCCCCCTTTCTCTTCCACCCCCCCCCTCTCACCTTTATCCCCCCTTTTTCCCCTTTCCCCCCCCCCCCTTAAACCCCCCCTCGTCACCTCACTCTCTCTCTTTACTGCCTTTTTTCTCTTAAACTCTCATGAAACCATGGCTCCCCCCCCCGTTGCAAACTTATTAACGGACCCACCCCGGGGAAACCCTAAAAACCTCAGAAAACAATGACCCCTTATTTGGGAACCCCAAAAAAACCCCTTAGACACCCAACAACCCGGTTTTTATTTGAAGAACCCCCTGCTGTGGTTGTTGATACAACCCAACCAAAAAACCACAAATATGAAAACCGTTTAAAACCTAAACCCCTAAGCGTTTGATTCCCCAGACCCCATTAAAGTCAGAGCTCCCAAATTTGTAACCGTCAAAAGGGAAAAATTGAAAATCATCAGTTTCTGAAAACGACAATTCAATTTGGGGAATGTTTTCATCTTCTATCAGCCCCTAAGTTTTTATTAAACTTTTTATTTTTGATTTAACGTCCCTTTAAATGGGGGATATGGCTACCAAAAAAAGGAATGGGAGACTCAAAAAAAAATAGCAGACTTTAAAGGGGAAAATTGTGAAGCCACATTCCCGAAAAGGGGTGTGAAAAAACACTGATTTTAACACACATACACACACAAAAAACCTTTGCATTGTGTCGATCAGGACGAAAGACCGATGTTGGGGAAAATGAAATCAGAGGTCAATTCCAAAGGGTATCGTTCAATCTCTCTGAAACAAATGCCTAAAGGGGAAGTGGGGGGTTTGGGGACCCGTGTGGGGGTGTGGGGTTTTTCTAACAGCTTAAAATATGGGGGTCTCCAGGTGAAAATTTAAAAAAATGTGTTTCCCAGGGAAACAGAAACAAGTTTAAACAAAGTCAAAATTTTCCCCAAGAGCATGACTTCTCACCGTTCGGGGTTCTCACAAACTAGTGTGAGTTACAAAGCTAATGGAGGACCCCTTTGGGGGTGGGTGACTCAAGCATGACACACACCAAACACACACCAGGTCTTTGGGAACACCCTTTTAGGAGGTTTCTGTTTACCGGGATAGACTTTTTAAAAGGCTCTCACTCCCAAAATAGAAATTTCCCGTATTCAGAAGTCTTAAGAGGAGAGACTATGTGCCGTTCCTTTAAAAAAACAAGACAGAGCCGTGTGACGATGAACCCGAACATTTTAAGGGAAACCCAAAACATAGGGTTTTCTATTACATACACTGAGTTACCAACATTAGGAACCCCTTTCCCAATATTTATTCACCCCCTTTTTCCTCAAAAAAGCCTCAATTTGTCGGGCATGGGGCCTACAAGGTGTCCCAAAGCATTCCCAGGGATGCCCGGCCCCCTGTTTTATTTCCCGTGCTTTTTCCCCCAGTTGTGTCAAGTTGGCTTATTACCTTTGGTGGTGGACCATTTTTTGATACACCCAAAAGGGAAACTGTTGACGTGAAAAAAATTGGCACATACTAACATAAACCCCCTTCACTTTTTATTTTTTTCTTGCCCTTCAACGCATTTTCCCCCAATTTTTCTCCCAAGGGTTGAAAATCCTTCTTTAAACCCTTTTCCCCCCGTCATCTACAAATGATTGAATTGGTTTTTATCAAAAAGGGGGTCATAGCTTTCACATGGATTCCCCTGGGCAGTCTAAGTCATGGAAAAAGCAGGTGTTCCAATGTTTTGTACACTCAGTGTAGTTTGGGTTTTATTTAAAGTGAAAATTGTATTAGGGTTTTGGGTTTAAACCCTAAATAATTCGCTGCCTCATTTTTTCAATTCAAAATATTTCACATATATTTTCAAATTTTATCTTTACGGGTGAGTGAAAAAACCCACGCTCAATTATATTGTTAATCCCCTTAAATTTTCTATGAATTTTAAAACTATTTAATGGTAGAAACCCCCCAGAGAGCTAAAAATGCAAATAAAAGTGTTTTTTTTTTGTTAATGTTTACCATTCAAAAGTTTTCCCCCTTTAATTTTATTTTTTTTTTTTTTTTGTTTTTTTTTGACTATAAAATAGTATAATTTTTTATCTAGGGGGGAAAGGGGAGTCCCCGTTTTCAAATTTGGACAACCTGGTTAAAAAAACGTTTATATTAAAAATGTTTTTTACCAGGGTTTTTGAGCAGGTTTTAACCCCTCCTCCGCAGCGGGTCGACGGGGGGGTCTCGGCCCGTGTCCCCGGCCCTTTCTCCGGCCTACTTTCGCCATGGGGGCCCCTGTCCCCTTTGGGGTTTGCCAAACAGTGTCCTGACGTTTAAAAACCTTCAGGGGGAAACGGAGGAAAAAAGACAGGGGAAACGTCAGGGACAGTGAGGGGGGACAATTTTTTGAACCGCATTTTGGGGTGGGGAAATTTGGGCCATTTGTCCGCCCTCTTGTGGGAACCCTTTACTATTACTCATGTTGTCATTCAATTGTTTTTCCCAAAAATCAACTGTTTTCTGGAAGGGGCTAAACCCGAGCTCATTTAAATAGTTCCAACCCCCTTTCCTAGGGTACAACCCCGAAGTGCTGAGGTGCATTGACCAGACAAAGGGGTGCTAATGGTATTTAACTGTGCTGAATGCCTAAGCCATGCTAAGATTCTTTGCAAAGCAATTTTTCGCCTTTCCCACTTGATAAACTTCTGGGGTTTTTTAAAATTTGGTATAAAAAACCAGAGACTCGAGGGATAGACTGATGACCGAAAAATGCCCCCCGGGCAAGACTTTTTTCAGATCCGTTAGAGGCCAACAGCCTGGGCCTCTTTTTCAAAGGGGCGTACTTTCCAAAAATTTTTAAACATTGCCCTGCGTCAGTTTTTCCCTCAAAAATTTTATTTTTCCTTTTGAACCTGAAAGGGAAAGTGTGTGTTCTCTACACACAGCTCCGACCCTGCGTAAGCACAGCTTTTAGTGGTTTAAAAAAGTTTATTGCAAGTAAAAACTGCTCAAAAAAACAAGGGAACACAAATAAACAAAAATCCTTTATCTAAAAAGAATGAAATACTCTTTTTTAAAAACTTTTTTTTTTACATAGTTTTTAATGTTTCTGACAACAAAATCACAACAAAAATTTTCAAAGGAAAACAAAAGTATCAACCCCGGAGGGCTGGAAATTTTTGGGCAAAACCCCCAAAAATTTAAAATGGAAAAACCCCACTACAGGCTATCCAAATTTGAGTTTCCTTAAAACAATTTAAAAAAGGCTCATAAGTGTGGGGGCCTCCACGTGCCTGTATGACCTCCCTTTCAACGCCTGGGCCTGCTCCTGATGATGGCGGATGGTCCCTGAATCTCCCCCCCCAGACCCGGACTAAAGCATCCCTCCAAATTTCCCGGACAGTCTGTGGTGCAAAAGTGGCGTTGGTGGATGGGCGAGACATGATGTCCCCGACGGCTCATTGGTTCCCGGTCCCGGGAACGGGGGGCCCGGGCCATAAACATCAAACCTTCCTCTTGCGGTCTGCTTTACACACCCACCCACATGAAGGGCTACTTGTCTTGGGATTTTGGGGGAAACCCCGGGCCCCAACCCCAAACCCCAAAGTTTGGGCTCCCCAAAGGGGGCCCGAGGGTCTCGGTTTCCTAATGGCAGTCAGGGGTACCCCTGGCGAGGGACAGGAGGGGTGGGGCGGGGCCCCCCCAAAAAAATGCCCCCCCCACCATGACTTACCCCCCCCCAAAACCCGGTTTATGCGGGGGGATTTGCAGGGACGAACGTTCTCCACGGCGTCTCCAGACTCTGTCCCAAATCTGTCACATGTGTCAGTGTAAAACCCGCTTTCATCTTAAGAGCACAGGGCGCCATTGGGGAATTTGCCAAATTTTTGGTGTTCTCTGGCAAAAGCCAAAAAAAACCCTCCTGCCCCGGTGTTGGGGGGGTGTAAAACACAAACCCCCCCCTTGGGGTCGGCCCCCCTACCCCCTGTGGGTCTTTTTTTTTCTGACCGTTTTTAGCAGACACATGCCATTTTTGGCCTGCTGGAGGTCATTTTGGGAGGGCTCTGGCGTGCTCCTCCTGCTCCTCCTTGCACAAAGGCGGGGGTTGGGTCCCCGCTGGGGTGGGGTTTTTTCCCTCCTACGGCCCCCCCCCCACGTCTTTCCCGATGTACTGGCCTGTCTCCTGGGGCGCCTCCATGCTCTGGGCACTACGCTGAAAAGACACAGCAAAAAACCCTTTTTTGCCACAGCTCCCATTGATTTGTCCCCTCCTGGATGACGGGATTTCCCTTTAACCACGTGTGTGGGTTTAGACTCCGTCTCATGCTAACCCCTAGATGAAAGCACCGCCCATTCCAAAAATGACCAAAAAAAATTTAGCCAGAAACATAGGAAATGAGAAATGGGCAGGGGTTTACCACCTTTAAAAACCAAATCCTTTTTGGGGGTGTCTTGCTAATTGCCTATAATTTCCACCTGTTCTCTTTTTCCCTTTGCACAAAAGCATGTTTAAATGTTTGCAATCAGTGTTGCTTCCTAAGTGGACAGTGTGATTTTACTTTGGGGTTACATTGTGTTTTTTTAAGTGCTCCCTTTATTTTTTTTAGCATTTTATATTGTTCTTTTGAGGAAAATTGGGGGTGTTGCTGAAACAGATGCATTTTTCCACTGGGAAGGGGGAAACACTGCAGCACATAACTTAATATGGTTTTTTTTCATTATATCCTAAAAAATCATAACATATTGCAGCCCAAATCCCCTCCTTTTCTGACATGACGTTAAATTTGCGCACCTTTTACGCAAATAATTCCTTTTTCCCTCCCTCATTTAATAGCCAAAAATGCTAAAAGTAAACAGCCGGGGGCTATTTAAAATATTTTACAGTAGCCATGGGTAAGTAAATAAAATACATTTTTGCGGGGCAAAAGGGGTATTTACATCATAGCCTTTTAAACTCAAACACTATCCAAGGCAGGGATAAAAAACAGTCATCTATCGATAAACCCCCAAAAATTTTTTCTTTTAAAATTTTTTTGAATAGCAATCAAAAATCTGGCAGAATGCATTCTGTTTGGCACTTTTAAAAAATTATTTTTTAGGGGGGTTTTTTCAAAAAGATGAAAATCGGGGGCCCGGGAAACTTTTGGGCCCAACTAAACCTCCCCAAAAACCCCGGGTTTTTGAGGGGAAATTAATTTCCCTTTAAAAACAATGGGTTTTCCAACATTTCAAATAATGATTGGGCAAAGTTTTCCCTAAAAAACTTTTTTTTTTAAAGAAATTTTTTCATATTAGTCCCGACCCAAATTTTAGGTTTCTAAACCCAAACCGGCTTTCATTCGTTTTATCGGTTCGGTTGCCAGGATCGACCCGTTTTCAGTCTTTTGTTCTGTATCTATGGATGTGGGTCCAGTTTGTTCGGGGTTTTAAAAGTTCCATTTTTCCATACTGGCTGGCAACCCTTCTTACCCCTTTCTTGCTAGCTAGCCAAATATGGGGTGAAATTACCGTCACATCAAACGGGCGCCAGAATAACCCGCCCCTGTCTGCATTTACCTTTTTTTTAAGCTGTTTTTTTTTTTTGACAAATTTTTTTGGAACATCCTAACAATGACTAATGATCCCCATTTTGCCCGCATCGAAAATTTTCTCTCCCGGAAGGGAAAACCCCGTTGTTCAAGGAGCTAGCCAACAAAAAAGCTAAATCAATTTCAATCAATTTTTTTTTTATATAGCCCTTCTTTTCATTTAGTTTAAAATCCCGAAGTGCTGTCCCGAAAACCCCGCCCAAAAACCCCCCCAGCTAGTAAAGCAGGGGTAAAGCCCGGTGGGTAGGGAAAAAATCCCCCAAAAAGGGGAAAAAACCCAGGAAAAAACCCAGAGAGGAACCAGGCTTGGGGGTCCAGTCCCTTCTGGGTGTGCCGGGGGGAGGGAAATTTTAACAAACCATGCCAAAAATGTTTAAAAATTTTTTCATAAGTGACAAACATGGTCAAATATAATCAGGAATAATTTTCAGTTGGCTTTTTTATAGCCGAAACCCTTTAAAAGTTGAAAAAAGCAGGTCTGGGACAGGGAGGGGTTTTCCCTAAACCCCAGGCAAAACTTTTAAACTGGGGAAAAAGCCCAAGGGCCGCTTAATAAAAATACAACCCCCTTCAAACCCGAATTTGGGGAAAACCGGGAAACTAGCTGCATTTAAATTTTGTTTTTTTTGTTTTTTATTGACTTTCTTTGTATATTTCATAAAAAGGGTGCCCGCTGTTTAAAGATTTTGCTGTCCCAGAAAACTGTCTGCCTGTCTGGGCTTGGGCCCAAACTTTTCCCTTTCATGGGACCCGCTGAGATCGAAATTTTAATATTGAAAAAATGTTGGGAAATGCGGAGACCCAAAACGCAAGGTTTTTTACAAATCTCCGCTTTTTAAACAAAAACTAATCTAAAATAAGGGAAATAACGTCTAGATGCCTTTTTTTTGGTGGGAAAATTTTTTAAAATTTCCTTGGGTGGGCTGATGGGGCAGTGGATTGCACAGTGAATGGAACAGAGTAAAAAGGCATTTCAACGTCATAAACTTTTTGGGCCCGGGGGGTACTTGTTAAAAATGACCCCGCTTTGGAAAAGCGGTTTTGAAACCCCCCCCATCCTGGATTAGACCCACCCGTTGTATTTAATTTTTTTAGATAGACCCGGGGGGGCCCTCAACCCCCCAGATAGTCGGCCATGACACAAAAGACAACCCCCGAGAGGGGGGAAAAAAGTCTTTGGGATTGTGGGCCCTTTTAAAAAGGCATGATTATTTTGTTCTCTAAACCCAAAACTTTTTTTTAAGATTATCTCCGTTAAAGAAAAAAAACCAGGGGCTTCATTCTTCATGTAAGCAAAGGTTGCCCGATTTTAAAACCCCCCAAGCATACTGTGTATGAAGATAACTTGTGGCAGTGGGTGTGCTGGTTTCCCGCCGTAGGGAATGGTTTGGCAGTGTGGTAGGGGGACTGAGGGCCCTGCTCTGACTTTTCCCCGCCACAGAACTGCTGGTGACTGGGAGAAACACTTATGGATGAACACTCTTTTCCCGTTTTCTGGGCAAACTGAGGGGGGACCCCATACCTAGCTCCATTGTCTACATATTACTTCCCCCCCACCTACTGGGCACAAACTTGTTGAATCATCGTTGTTTCCCTTTTCATTTCAACAACAAAATTCAATGTGAGGAGTTGACCCCAAATGGAAAACTTATTGGATTTTGGGGGGGGGGGAAAATCTCAATGTACGTTTTTTTTTGTCGATTTCCCTTTGAATTTATTTTTATTGACAACTTTAACCAATGTAAATCAAAACTAGGGTTTTTTAACTGATTTTCTGTGCCAGTGTGTAGGAAGATTTGAAAAATAATTATTCAAGGGCGCTTGTATTCATTGTGTGTCTTCGGGCAGGTCTCCTTTGAAAAATTGCTTTAAAATCTCAGTGGGATCACTTATACAAATAGGGATAAATAAAAAATGCATATGTATGTAAATCTATGTTTTTGAAAAGTTACATTTAGTGAAAGATCAAATGAAAGTCAGATTGTCATGTAGCCTGTTATTGGATCCTAAGGCTTAATAACATCTAAAACCAATGATGCATGTAGTGGTTGTAGTGATCCACCCAAACTGGCTCTGAAACAAAGGGGGGATAATGAAAAGAAAAAGGGAAAAAAGAAGAAAAGGATATGTGTTCCCTGCCAGCGCCTGGAGTACTTGTTGCCTCGGAAGTTTGGTCTTGGCTGTAGCTGGCCCTGGGGGAGCGGGGGGAGAGCGGGGAAATCTGCTTAAGGAGGCAGAGATGATGAAGGGTTTGGGAGACAGTGATTATAACACGGGAAGTCAAAATAACAACTAGGGTTTCAAGAGTGTGGTGTATTGAGGCTGTTGAGTGTGTTGGTGGAGGTGTCAATCGTCAAATGAATCATATTATTGTTCTGTGAGAATCTATTCAAACCCGTCTCTCTCACTATGGGAATCCCTAACATTGAGGAGGTCAATTGTACAGTTTGTGCTGATATCTTTCTTTTGGAAGTGGGTGTGCTGCTAAATCTGGCCTCCACATTTAGAGAGGAAACAGTCCTTTGTGAAGTGTAAGAGGGAGGTTTTGTGTGTGTGTGGTTTTGTGTGTGTGTGTGTGTATGGGGTGTGTGTGTGTGTGTGTGTGGTGTGTGTGTGTGTTGGACTCAGAGGCAGAGGGTGGACAGGAAAGCGCTTCTACGTAAAGGCTATTATTCTCTGACCTGTTTTCCTTCCAGGTGAACCTCTGAAATATGGTCATGTGGGGAGGGGGGGAAGGAACAGTCTGAAAACCTCCAACTGGGGCGACGGGCGGAGGTGAAGTAGAGGTGGGTCAACACTCGGGGCCATCTTTCTGCTCTTATAGTGGCATTTACGTGAGGCCTTAAAACCTTGCCAGACTCTTTGTTCTAAAAACCATTGGCGTTGGCATCGCCGTCTGCGTCTACTCCCCCTCAATGAGGATGTGTCGTTTGACTAGCACGCACTTCTTGAGTAACCTTTACAGTTGCTTTTTTTTCTTTGCTTAAGTGAGCTCAACAATAGCGATTTGGACCATTTTGTCACTGACGGCTCACAGTCCTTACATGTCAAAGCAGTATTACCTTACACTACAGACATATCAGAGCTTACTTTGGCTGGGCTTCCCCCTTAGAGAATAAGAGTGGTCCTACTGATTCTTCCTGGCATTTTTCCTTCTCTATATTAGTCTGTTATGCGATAATTGTGTAAAAGGATTGGTGCGATTGCTCGGGGGGCTGGGAGTAGACAGGATTACAGTGGCTGACACATGAGCACCTGAATAAGCGCAATGCTTTGGCTCCAGCATCATCTGTTAGTTTCCCCTCAGGCTTCCTATGTAAGCCATACACCAGAGGGGGAAAATATCTTGCTCTCAGGACCTTAAATTTAAATGTATCTCAATTCCTGTAGGTTACACTTAATTCTTAATTATTTAAGTGAGACATGTTTAAAAATAAGGCTTATTTATAATACAAAAGTCTGAGAAAAAAAGTGTTTTTCCCCGTCTGTTATTCGTTAAATGGATATAGGGTATCATCTAACATGAGAATGATGAAAACCAATGGATGCATTGCATAAGATATACCAAATGTGCATTCATGTTTGAAGTAATTATAACTAAAAGGTTTATTACCTGCACTTCGGGGGAGGCAGCGGACAGCTCAATGGGTTTTTCTCCGAAGGCAGCCATGGAGAGACGGACCAGGTTCCCCAGCTCCATCTGTGGTCTTCAGCGTCAAGTCCCCCTCTGGTATCTGTGTTCTTGGGCCTTCTAAGTGTTGCCACCAGGACACTGGGGATGATGGTTCTGGCTCTTCAACGTCAGGCTAACCTGGATCTCAGAAATTTCCCCTGCCGCCTCAGGGTACTGGTCTGATACAGTGAAGAGGGCGATGAAGGGTTTCTTGCCTTACGCAGGGTTCGGTAAGGAGTGGCCGGGGTCCGGAAGAGTGGCCCATCCGCCCTGATGCCCCGGGTTTCCTGAGTGTTCTGGAATGGGTGACTGGTAGCGTTGATCCCCCCTCTGGTAGACTGGGAGCGGACTGTTGGGGTTCATGGAGTTGCTGTACTGCCTTACGGTGTGTTTTCTCTTCACCACCAGGAGCATAGGGGAGAGGGGCTTGGCTTCATCCTCATCTTCTGGAGGGGTTCTCCCTTCGTCCCCTCAGGACTGGCACCAGCTGGATGTCGGTCTTCCCGATGTTCTTCTGCGGGCGGCGAGGGTGGCGCGTGTAGGTGGACTCGCCGTCCTGCAGTTGTAGGAATGGTTGTCTCGTTTCGTGGGGCGACAGAAGGTGGTCACCAGGGCAACGGCCCGGGGAAGCAGGATGCACTGGCCCCCAAAGGGAATGGCCACCATCATGGTGTACTCCGGAGC
>JAGTTL010000602.1:0-34901 GCA_036851935.1 Coregonus suidteri | reverse complement strand
CTGACTGGGCTATGGGGGCCCCTCATCGGGAGGGTCAAGTTTGAGGAAATTTTTGGGTTTTAAATATATGCTGAAAAGGAAACCCAAAATAGGGGCAAGGCCAAGAAAAAGTAATCACATGCTTACTATATTGAAAAATTAATCTTGTTTATTTGGGGACAAATTGGAATTCCCATGGGGGGGATAATGGGTTATTTTATGATTATTTGGCCATGTAGGGGAGATCCAAAGGAAAAATTTAAAAAAAATTTTTTGAATTGTAAAATTCAGAAACTGCTTAAATAAAATTGACATAAGTATATGCTGTGTTTTAAATAATGCGTGTTATTTCACAGGGGGCTCAAAAACAGTTGCAGTAACATTAGTGTTTTAAGAAAAAGGGGCCCAAGCCACGCAGCCAATAGAATGATAAATGGAGGTTCATAAAAAAAAAAGCTTCATGAAATTTTGGATGGAAAATTTGGAAAACAGGGGACTTTGAAAAAGAGGGTGTGCAGAGTGCGACTAAAAAAATTTAGGAAGTATCTTTTTTTTTTTCATATGTGTCTATAAAAGGTCTCTTAGCCAGAGGGAAAGTTGCTCCATGGGGGAAAAACTCGGTTTGTTATGAAATAAAGTCATTTAAATTCACGGTGTCGAGAGTTTTTCGTTTGGGGTTGTTTATCTCTTAGTAAAGGTTGCTACCAATCGAACCAGACCCTCTAGGGGACAGTTACACTGACCACTGCCACTCGGGAGACCATCTTTTTATCCTGGACTTTACAGTGTCCAAAATTTTTGAGTTAGCCTACAGGATGCCATTTCTGTTTAAAAGCTTCCCTTTGCTTTCCCCTAATGCTTGTGAAAATTTGGTTTTCCAAACTTCCCTAAAAAAGTTGCATACCGGGGGGGCTATTCGTGAAAATGCAGGCCCAGGATGTTTTTGGCTGGTCAAGTGAAAGTAAATTTGAGGAAAACCCAGGGCTATATCTTTTTATTTGTTTTTTTAAAATGGGGCATACTTTTTAAGATTTAGAAAATTTTTTTTCCCCTCGTCGTGGGAAACCCTTTTGCTTTTAGAACCATTTTTCTAAATTCATGCATTTTCTCTGGAACCCCACAAGGGTGGATTTTGGGGACATCGCTGCTCGGTGAAAAGAGACCTAAAACTGATGGGGGTTCCTGGGTGCAAAGCTTTAAAAAGTTTTGCTTACGGATAAAGTTTTTTGTAGGCCCTTTTGGGTCACTTTTCCCCATTTAGTCTTTAAAGCAGTGCTCTTTCCGGCTTCCAATAATAAATCAATTTTATTTATATAGCCCTTCGTATCGCTAATATCTCGGTGCTGAACAAAAACCCAGCCAAAAACCCCAAAAACGAGTATGCGGTGTAAAGCACGGGGGCTAAAAAAAACCCTGAAAGGCAAAACCCTGGGGAAAAACCAAAAGGGAACCGGGCTATGGGGGGGCCCACCTTTCGGGCGGGCCCGGGGGGAAATTTTACAGACCTGCCAAGATGTTCAAAAATGTTCATAAGGCAAGCATGGTCAAATAATAATCAGGAAAAAATCTCAGTTGGTTTTTCATAGCCGTCTTAAAGATTTGAAAACGCAGGTCGGGGACGGGGGGTTTTCCAAACCCGCAGGCGAACATTGAAACGGGAATAGCAGCAAGGCCAGGCGGATGGGGAAGCAAGGAGTCACCAGGGCCGGTAGCCCCAGTATGGTCCTAGGGCTCAGGTCTCTCAGTTGGTTTTTTCAAGCCGATCATTAAGGTTAAAAACAGCAGGTCTGGGACGTGGGGGTTTCGAAAACCGCAGGCAAAAACATTAAAACTGGAAAAGCCAAGGCCAGGGGGACTGGGGACAGCAAGGTATGGTGCATATATATAATTTTTTTTTCATACTGGCCCCCCCGGGGGAAATCGAACCCAAAACCCGGCTTGCAAAACACTCCCTTTTCCCAAAACTGAGAAACCAGGGCCTAACATTTCACAAAATTATACCGGTGTCGAATGGCAATTTTTATCCTGCTGGGGGTCGTAAAAATGTCTTTTTATTCTAATTAAAACGGACATTCAAACATTGCAGATTTTAAAAAAATTTGTCCATCTACAAACAGCTCCCAATTGAGGGTTTAAAAAAATATAAAACTGCCTGTACTGCTACCTGAACCTGCATGACATATCCCTCCTCTGCTCTCTCCCATTTGGATAGAACGCTGTTGTGCAAAAAATCTTTTTAAATTAAATCTAAAACTAATTTACATACATACCGGCCCCAAAATTTTTAAAACACCTACAAATTAAAGGGGTTTGCTAATTTTTTTTACTATGCTTCTTTTAGATTACGAAGACATCAAAACTTGAATAAACCATATGGAATCATGTAGAAACCCAAAAAAAGTTTTTGTTTTCATTAGGAACCCCCCTTAGTGCTCCAAGGCAGCAGCTACTTTTCCTGGGGTCGAAAAAATTTTTGTGTTCTTCAAATAGCCCCCCTTTCCCTTTGATGAAAAGTTTTGCTACCTTGACTTTCTCTCAACCATTTCATGAGATATCCCGGGAATCATTTAATAAACGGTGTGCCTTCTTAAAAGTTAATTTGGGGGAATTTCTTCCTTCTTAATGCTTTTTATTCAACGTTTTTTTGTGAAAAGGGTAAGGGGGGTTACAAAAGAAGCCAATTTGGAAAAAGAAAAAGCCCATTTTATGGCAAAAAACGCTCACATAAGAAAAGAAAACGACAGTCCATCTTACTTTAAAATGAAGTCAGTCACTCTTTGGGGAACTCGAATTTTAAAAGTTTCTTAAGTACAGCGAAAAAAACCATCAAGTCTATGATAAAAACTAGCTCTCATGAGGCCCCGCCACAGGAATGGAAGACCCGATCCCTCTGCTGCAAGGATAAGTTTTAGGGTTACCAGCCTCAAAATTGCAGCCCAAAAAAAATGTTTCAAGTTCAAGTCCGAAAAACTCAACATCAACGTCAGAGGGGACTGTGTAAACGTCCTTCATGGTCGAACTGCTGCAAAGAAACCACTACTAAAGGCCCCAAAAAGAAGAAAAAATTTTGTTTGGGCCCAAGAAACACAAGAATGGCATTAGCCGGTGGAATTTTTGTCCTTTGGTCGGAGTCCAAATTGGAGATTTTTTTTTCCAACCGCCGTGTTTTTGTGAGACGCGGTGGTTGGTGAACGATGATGCAGTGAAATTTCCCCTGTAAAGCATGGGGGAGGAGTGTTATGTGTGGGGGGCTTTGCTGGTGACACACTGTGTTTATTTGAATTAAAGGCACATTTAAACCAGCAGGGCTACCACAGAATTCTGCAGCTACGCCCCCACTGGATTTGGGGTTAGTGGGACTATCATTTGTTTTTCAACAGGGCAATGACCCAACAACCCCAGGCTGTGAAGGGGTATTTACCAAGAAGGGGAGGATGGGTGTGCATCAGATGACCTCCTCCACAATCCCCCCACCTCACCCAATTAGATGGTTTCGGAGATCGGACTGCAGAATGAAGGAAAAATTTCCAACAAGGCTCAGCAATTGGAACTCATTCAAGACTGTTGGGAAAAGCTTCCCGGTGAAGCTGGTAGAAGAATGGCAAGCTTTTTCAAATCTTCATCAAGGGAAAGGGGGCTATTTGAAAATCTCAATATAAAACATATTTGATTTTTTTAAAAATTTGTTTTTTACTACTGATTCCATGTTTTTTTTTCATAGTTTGGATGTCTTTACTATTATTCAAAGTGAAAAAAAGTAAAAAAAAAGAAAAAAACCTTTAATGAGTAGGTGTTCCAAAGTTTTTACTGGGGCTGTATATTTTATTTCCCTTTGAAAAGGGACAACAAAAAACGTTGGGGGTAAGGGGTCGGTCTGAAAGTCATTTCGCGGGTCCGTATTTTTTTTTATGTTTAGGGGAGTCGACAGAAACATTGAGATAAAAATATTTCCCCCAATTTTTTTGGGAAAAGGGGTCCTTTCTGCTGTGTATTTTTTGCCTAGCTTTGTACTAAAGCCCTCGTCAAATTATTTCCCCTACCACCAGGCACCTATGAAAAGGGCGAAAATCCGTGGAGTTATCTTTCCAAGGAAAAATTTACTTTAAAAATAATTGGCTATAGTTTAACAGTGTCTGTTAAAAGAAGAAGTTGGGAGCTCAACCAACGGAGTAGAGGTGGAAAAATGGATACAAATAACAAAAAGGGGCTACATGGGGGAAAGGGTTTGTCTTCTATTTTCAATATATATTTAAATTTTATTTTTTTGTCTCTGCTGAAAAAATATTTCCCCCTCCTGAAAATGGCTATATCCTACATGCAAAACGTAGGGCAAAAGACCCCTTTTTTTCTTGCTCTTCAGTTCGGCGCCACACCTCTCCATCTACAGTTCGGCACCACACCTCTCCTCTCCTCTCCTAGTTCGGCAGCCACACCCCTCTACTCCGCCTCTCCTGACTAGTTCGGCAGCCACACCTTCCTCTCCTCTCTCCTCTACTCTCTAGTTCGGCAGCCTCACCTCTCCTCTCCTCTTCCTAGTTCGCGCAGCCTCCTCTTCTCCTCTCCTAGTTCGGCAGCTTCTCCTCTCCTCTCCTAGTTCGGAAGCCTCTCCTCTCCTCTCTAGTTCGGCAGCCTCTCCTCTCCTCTCCTAGTTCGGCAGCAGCCTCTCCTCTCCTCTCCTAGTTCAGCAGCCTCTCCTCTCCTCTCCTAGTTTCAGCGCAGCCTCTCCTCTCCTCTCCTAGTTCGGCTAGGCCTCTCCTTCCTCTCCTAGTTCGGCAGCCTCTCCTCTCCTCTCCTTAGTTCGGCAGCTTCTCCTCTCCCTCTCCGAGTTCGGCAGCCTCTCATCTCCTCTCCTAGTTCGGCAGCTTCTCCTCTCCTCTCTAGTTCGGCAGCCTCTCCTCTCCTCTCCTAGTTTCGGCAGCCTCTCCTCTCCTCTCCTAGTTCGGCAGCCTCTCCTCTCCTCTCCTAGTTCGGCAGCCTTCATCTCTCCTCTCCTAGAGTTCGGCAGTCCTCTCCTCTCCTCTCCTAGTTCCGGCAGCCTCTCCTTTCCTCTCCTAGTTCGGCAGCCTCTCCTCTCCTCTCCTAGTTCGGCAGCCTCTCCTCTCCTCTCCTAGGTTTTTTCGGCAGCCTCTCCTCTCCTCTCCTAGTTCGGCAGCCTCTCCTCTCCTCTCTAGTTCTCGCAGCCTCTCCTCTCCTCTCCTAGTTCGGCAGCCTCTCTCCTCCTCCTAGTCGGCAGCCTCTCCCTCTCCTCTCCTAGTTCGGCAGCCTCTATCCTCTCTAGTTTCGCAGCCTCCTCTCCTCTCCTCTCCTAGTTCGGCCCAGCCTCTCCTCTCCTTCTCCTAAGGTCTCCGGGCAGCCTCTCTCCTCTCTCTAGTTCGCCAGCCTCTCCTCTCTCTCTCCTAGTTCGGCAGCCTCCTCCTCTACTAGTTCGGCATCCCCTCCTCTCCTAGTTCAGATCCTCTCCTAGTGGGCGTGCCAGATTAGGGGAGCGTTTGGTCTCAATTAAATAGAGTAGTCTATATAGATGAATGGACAGAGAAGCACGGGCAGTGATCTTCCCAAGGAAATGGAACTTCCTAAATATTATTAGGCTATTACAGTTCCTATGGAAAGTCTACACCCACTATAACTTTTTTCATCACATTTGTGCTTAAAAAAAGGTGGGATTGAAATACATTTTTATTATTATTTTTTGTAATTGATCTACACAAAATACTCCATAATGTGAAAAGTGAAAACAAAATTCTAACAAATTGTACAAACAAATAAATAACTAAAATATAGTCGTTGCATAAGTATTCACCCCCTTTGTTTAGGTAAGCCTAAATTAGTTTTCATAAGTAAAGTTATGTGTTAAGAATCACATAAGTGATATGGACTGTAAAATAATAGCAGTTAACAAGATTTTTTTGGAATGACTAACCCTTCCTCGTTAATAAATGATGTTTGTGTAGGTGTATTAAGCCACCCAGACACATCAGATGTTCACAATAATGCCCAATAATGACCACCTGCAACCCTGTACATGTGACATATGAGATGAGTAAAGCAAAAATATGTAAACATTATTAAAGTGACTAGTGTTTCATTATTAAAGTGGTGCCATTGATTCCAAGTCTATATATGTAGGGCAGTAGCCTCTAAGCTGCAGGGTTTGCGTAACTGGGTAGGAAGCCGGCTAGTGATGGCAGGTGAGTTACTGCCGCTCTGATATCCAAAAGTTATTTCCGGCTGTAATGTTATTTAACACAAAAAAAATTCTGGCCAAATAATGTAAGAAATAAACACACAAAAACACAAAATACTGCAAAGTTTGCTTAGGAGCTAGAAGCAGAGCTGCCATATCTGTCGGCGCCATCTTCAAAATTCTATGTGTCATGTTGTGTCCCATGCGGGTTCTGTCTGTGTGCGCGGCAGCCCGAAGCGCGACCTGTTTGATTCATTCATAATGTCATCAAAAAGCATTGCTCTCCTTCACGAGAACTAGAATGGGCCGACTACAGAATATATAATGTCTGGTGTATTAAGTGATGCTATGTTTTCTGTTATTTTCATGACATTTTTTTTGATTCAACGTATTGGTAGATTTTTGATCCCTCTGAAGGCCTTGGTCCTATAGTCATGTTTCGCCACTGGATCTAAGTGAAGGCTTGAATTAAACCTGGCAGAGGCAGGTTTAACTTCAAGATGAATGGATGTTGGCCCCCAGGTTGACCTTGGCATGAGAGAAAATTGGATTACCTGGGACTATTTCAATGATCTCAGAACAACTAGTGTTTTATCTGCTATCTACTTCTTTTGATTATTTCTCAAGTGGATGTAAATTCTGGTGTAGGCAATCATTTGGAAAGGTGGAATTATTAATATTATGTTATATATTAGTAATACAAATAATACAATGTATCAAAAGGAACAATGTATTTATACCTCTAGATTTTATTTTATTTATGAATTCGTTTTACTAGCCATTTACCAAAACGTATTACTGTGTTGATAGTTATTTTAAATATTGATAATGCTTTTAATATATATACAGTACCAGTCAAAAGTTTGGACACACCCTACTAATTCCAGGGTATGCAGAAGATAGCCTTATTTGGTAAAAGACAAGTCCATATTATGGCAAAGAACAGCTCAAATAATCAAAGAGAAACGACAGTCCATCATTACTTTTAAGACATGAAGGTCAGTCAATCCTGAAAATATGAAGAACTTTTAAAGTTTTTTCAAGTGCAGTCGCAAAACCCATCAAGCGATATGTTTGAAACTGGCCTCTCATGAGTACCGCCACAGGAAAGGGGACCCAAGACCCATAGTTACCTCTGCTGCAGAGGATAAGTTCATTAGAGTTCCCAAGCCTCAGAAAATTGCAGCCCCAATAAGTGCTTCACAGAGTTCAAGTAACAGACACATCTCAACATCAAAACTGTTCAGAGGAGAGTGCGTGAATCAGGCTGAGGAAGCTATTGCAGTGGATGCCCCTCAGCCTGTTGAGATACAAAATGTTGTTCGCTATTTTAGGGATACTGATACACTGATTGTAAAGAAGGTGGATTTTGTGACATTTATTGCGCAAGTGAGTATTTCTACTGCCCAAACGAACAAGAAGTCTAAGAAACCTGGACATACTGTAATTGTATGTGCGGCTGAATGTTTTTTTTGAGTCTTCAGGAATTAACAGCTGAAGCGTTGCAGGGAATCCTGGTGATGAAGATGTTCCCCCTCCCAGGGCCCTGAGTCTGTGTAGGGATGTGATTTGGATTGGAACTGGGACTGGGTTACCCCCTCGCCAGGCCCCGAGGACTGAATGGAGTCGGACTTGAAGGAAGCGTTTTTTTTTTTGTTGATCTGTTTTTTGTATTTTGTGTGATGACGTGAGTCCCCCCCTTGTATTTTTTCTCTCAGTTTACTAACCATACAGTAGGTTGTGGCAGACAGATGATGAATGATAAGAAAGCCATATGCGCTCTTATAAGGTCCCTTACTACTGAATAGTGTCAGTTTCACATTACATTTGTGTGAACGTCATTATACCAGAGAATAATAATTAATTAGTTCATCAGTCCCAAATAGATGTTGCTGTGGTTACAGGTGCAAAGCTTTATGGCGTGTGGCAAAGCAGTGTGTTGGAGGGATATTCGTCCCGTGTAGCTCAGTTGGTAGAGCATGGCGCTTGCAACGCCAGGGTTGTGGGTTCGATTCCCACGGGGACCAGTATGAAAAATATATATGCACTCACTAACTAAGTCGTCTGGATAAGAGCGTCTGCTAAATGACTAAAATGTAAATATTCCTAGGTGTGAGAAGTGTGCAGAAGGGGCATGAGACAAATAACTGTGTCCGTTTAGTAGTATCAGGAGATAAGTGTTTTATTTGTACGGGTGCCCATGGTAGAGACAGGTTTAGGGTTAGAGGAGTGCAGGGGTTGTAGTATGCTGAAGCAGTGAAAGAAGTAGAGGAGGACGGGTCAAGGGGGAGGGATCCTGAGAGGATCCGTGTGAGGTCTGTGCCAGCACAGAGGGATAGGCCAACGAGTGATGTAAGGTTGGCTTCTTAACGTTCATAGCAATGGTTATCAACTGTACTGCAAGAGATGGAAACGTAAATCACAGAATATAAATGTTGTGTGTGGCAGCTGCAGAGAAGTATTTGGGTATACGAGATCTGATTTCAGAAGAGTTACAGGGTGTGTTTGAGGGTGGTGTCCCCGCCTTCCCATTCCGTTGGCATGGTGCAGGAGCAGATAGGGTCAAAGTAGTGGAATGGGGTAGTGTGTTTTTAATTAGTGTAGAGTTAGTTGGAAAGTTGTTTTTTGGGGGGGGGGTGTATATTTTCTTTTTTTGTGTAGTAATTTTTTCCCCATTTTTTGAATGACAAAGTATTAATGTATATATATTATTAGTCCAGCTGGGGGCGGTAATGCAACATATTTGATGCCAACCGCCGTTTAAACTCCCAAAGGAGAAGAATAAATCGTTTCCGGGCAGGCGCACACCATTCTCAGAATGTAGTAGAAAGCGCCAGAACTGTGCTGTCAAGAGGATAACCTTTGTGTCTGTTTGTATTTATTACTACAGGTATGTAATAGCACGTTTAAACTTTCTAATGTCGGAAGAACATGTCATAACATGCTAGGTAACAAATCTATCAAGATAACCACACGTTTGATAAAGTTGTTATGTGTTGTTTTTGTGTCAAAACCGAGTGAATTGAAGAACGCGAACAAATATTTTTACAAGTCACATAGCTAGAGATTTGGGGTTTGTCTTTTTGAAAGTACTGTACGTCAGTTCAAGGTAATTTAATACAGAATCAATTATCTTGAGATTTAATTGAGATGTTATTGTTTTTGTGTAAAAGTTCTCACGAGCTGGTTAAAATGGCGTCGTCTACTGTCTGCGTTTAATGATATGACACACAATAGCACCAACAAATTGTAATCAGTTAAGAAAAAGACACATGTGAATGTGATTCTTATACGAAAATCTTGTGCTTTTCTCCTAAACAACTGCTATTTGCACAGATTTTCTAATGATGATAAAGAAAAATGTAGCATGTTCAGTCTCCACTGTTTGTAAGGATTGATAATCTGCAATCAGAATAGAAATACCTCTTACCCAGTAGCAGTACATGGGTAACATCACTCGCGGAAGCCCAAAAACACATTTACAACCTATGTGTTGTGATAATGGGTTGTTTGAGCTATAACCTATTAGTTCATATGCCTTGCCATATTCTGGGATATTGCTGGATGATTTTCTATATATGGATGATTTTCTAGTACATATGTTGTAGAATTAAAAACACCTCATATATGCCTTAAAATGCTTATGGATTGAGAACCAGTTGAAGGGTTAAAACAGAGCAGAGACATTTCTTTAGTGCAAACACTCTATGCTTTTGATAACTCCCTGCAGCTGGTCTGGGTATGTCAATGAACATGTGAATGGAGAGATACAACGCCTCGTGTTGGCTGTGTGGAGAGTGGAGTAACAATGGAACTAGTGTTATCATTAGTTTGTGCTTATGACCTGACACATCAGCCACACTGCACATAATCTCAAGGGTCCATGATTTTCTCTAAGTGGGGCTTCTGTCTCTTATTAGTGGAGTGACTCAAAGATTATATACATACGTACGTTAAAGAACAATCACACTCTGTATTGACTATATTCACTATCCAGCATGCATCTGGAGTACAAAACTATCAAAATTTCATGTAATTCTGTTTTTACCTTTATTATTTCATAACACATTATAAAACATATCAATTAATACTTAAACATGGTTTTAAACATGTCATCCCTGAACCCATTCTCAACCACCATACATCTAAGCATTTATTCATTTACCATCCGCTCCTCCTGGCCCTTGAGATTATGTGCATGGCTGGCCATGTGTCAGGTTCATAAGGTCATAAGCACAAACAAATGAAGCACTAGTAACATTTGTTACTAGTTCCACACAGCCATCACGAGGAGTTGTATCTCGCCATCACGTGTCATTGACATAGCCAGAACCAGCTGCAGGGAGTTTTACATGAAAAACACATAAATGTCTCTGCTCTGTAGTATCCCTTCAACTGGTTCTCAATCCATAAACATTTTAGGCATATAGGTTGTTTTAATTCTACAACATATGTACTTGAAAATCGTCTATAGTATTCAGACCCCTTGACTTTTTCGACATTTTGTTACGTTACAGCCTTATTGTAAAATGTCTTAAATTGTTTTTTCCCTCAATCAATCTACACACAATACCCCATGATGGACAAAGCAAAAAACAACAACTGAGAACAATCACATTTCCACATAAGTATTGTCAGACCCTTTACTCAGTACTTTGTTTAAGAGCACCGTTGCAGTGATTACAGCCAAAGTCTTAATGTATATGACGCTACAAGGCTTGGCACACCTGTATTTGGGGAGTTTCTCCTGCATTCCCTCTCTGCAGATCCTCTCAAGCTCTGTCAGGTTGGATGGGGAGGTGCGTCGCTGCACAGCTAATTTCACGGGTCTCCAGAGATGTTCGATTTGGGTTTTGAAGTCCCGGCTCTGGCTGGGCCACTCAAGGACTAATTCAAAGAGACGTGGCCCACGAAGCCACTCCGGCGTTGTCTTGGCTGTGTGCTTAGGGTCGATTGTCCTGTTGGAAGGTGAAACCTTCGGCCCCGGTCTTGATGTCCTGAGCGTACTGGAGGAGGTTTTCATCAAGGATCTCTCTGTACTTTTGCTCCAATCATCTTTCCCTTGAATCCTGACTAGGCCTCCCCAGTCCCTGGCCGCTGAACAACTCCCCAGCAGCATAATGCTTCCACACCATGCTTCACCGTAAGGATGGTGTCCAAAGGTTTCCTCCAGACCGTTGATGCTTGTCATTCAGGCCAAGAAGTTCATCTTGTGGTTTTCATCAGACCAGAGTATCTTTGTTTCTCATGGTCCGAAGTCCTTTAGGTGCCTTTTGGCAAACTCCAAGAGGGCTGTCATGTGCCTTTTGCTGAGGATGGCTTCCGTCTGGCCCACTCTCTACCAGATAAAGGCCTGATTGGTGGAGTGCTGAAGAGATGGTTGTCACTTCTTTTTTTTTTCGGAAGGTTCTCACATTTCCATAGAGGAACTCTGGAGCCTCTGTCAGAGTGACCATCATGTTCTTGGTCACCTATATAGATACAGTTGTGTGACTTTCCAAATAATCTCCAATCAATTGAATTTACCACAGTTTGGACTCCAATTAAGTTTGTAGAAACCATCTCAAGGATGATCAATGGAAACAGGATCCACATCTGAGCTCAATTTCGCAGTCGCTAGCAAATGTGTGATGTGAATACTTATGTAAAACAAGGTATTTCTGCTGTTTTTATTTTAATACATTTGCAAAAATGTCTAAGAACCTGTTTCACTTTGTCATTATGAGGGTATTGTGTGTAGATTGATGAGGATTTTTTTTATTTTAATCCATTTCAGATTAAGGCTGTAATGAATCAAATTGTGGAAAAAAGTAAGGGGTCTGAGTACTTTCCTAATGCACTGGTACATACCCAAAAGTGGTGCCTAGAAGTTTGTCCTTAAATATCTATTGGGAAGGCCATCTGGACCTTCCGCTTTACCTCCCATCATATCGAAAATAGCAGCAGATAATTTCAAAACCATCCAATTCATTTTCCCAGCATCCATTTAGTGTCTTCTGAAGTAGAGGGAAAATCAAGACCTGACTAGTTCAGTTTCTCAGGACGATTCAGGGTTGTATAAAGTGTGTTGTAGTAGAAGCAAATGTTTGGTTTATTTCTACAGAGATCCATTGATAATTTTCCTTGTAAATTATGAATTTGCATTAAAGGCTGAATTTTATTCTTACTGTGGCCAGGCCAAGCAATTTTACCAGGTTTTCACCTTGATCATAGAAGGACTGGTTTCAGCCTAGTTAAGCTGTTTGCAGCCTTAGAGGTGGGAAGTTCTTCATACTGATCTTAAGGACCAAATCATTCCCTTGTTTACTTCTACTGTGAGTTATCCAAAAAAAAAAGCTTCCCTCTCCAATTCTCTCATTTTGCTATCCGTCTCTCATTTTCTGATTTATTAGATTTGAAACTGGTTAAAAACGTATTAATTTTCCCTGAAATATGTTGCTTTGAAAAAGCCATCCCATCTGGTACTCGCTGACGTTTTGGTCAGTGTTCAATGTCAAATAAACATCTATAGGCACTCCAACGTAATGTAAGAAGTCCTGGGTCTTTTAACCATCTGGGATGCAAGCGCTACTTGAGGATCCTTTTTACTAGTTTTGTATCCCATAGAATAATCACACAAGGGGAATGGTCATTCAAAACAATTAGTATCATATATCCATTTCCCTGCTACATTGGGAGAAGCAATGAGCAAGAAACTAAAAAAAGTAGTCTACATGAGAAATATGATTTAAATGTGACAAGTAACATAATACTCCCTTTTACTCGGGTTCTGAGTCCTCCAAGGTCCACATAGATTAAGTTCCTGAATTAATGCTGTAATTTCTTTCTACTCTGCGTAGTGGGAAGTGTCTAAACCAGGAGGAACGATCTAGATGAGGAATCAGAGTGCCACTTAAAGGTCCCTCTGCAATTAGGAACTTACCAGGAATGGAGTGCTATCAATAGAAAATACATTTCTCAAAGAATTTGGGATTATCATCCATTAGGACCTATAAACATAACCAGATTAATATGCTCATTCAAAAGAGTTCCTGTATCAAAATGTATCTACCAGCTGTTCAGTTTTATAATAGTATCCACTTGAAACGGAACAGATTAGTGAATTAAAACCATAACACCATGAGGAATGAGAGGAGAAACAGGATGCTATTACTTGCCCTTGTCATCTCCTGCATACTTTAAGTAGCTCATCCTTCAAACAGGTGAGTTTTCTTGTAGGAAACACAATAGATGATGAAGTTGTTCTAGCCTAGTAATAACATGATTTAAAGCTGGATAGTTTACAAACTCCACGGACATTCCACAAAGTACATTTTAGTTCTGCATTTGAAGTCATTTAACCAAAGATGTAAACATGGAATAAGCTATAGCATAACAAGCTAACCGAGACAATCAAGCGCTCGTCAACCACTCCCCCTTAATCGTAGAGTGTAAACGTGTGAAGCGACTGATCTTTTTAAAGTGTAGAGCAGTCTAACCTCAAGCGAACGTCTAAACTAAAACAAAGTAAGCTACTGCCTTCTCTCGGCATTACCTTCTTTCACGAACAACGAATCACAGTGCCTATCTTGGCAAGATGTTATGTGAATATATCACAACACAAGGGCAAAAGGCTGCAGATGAATGACATGTGAAGTATCACTGTATTTGCCTTGAAATAGTAAAGCAAAGAAGGTAGAGCTCCACCTAAAACAGTAACGCTGATGTTAGTGAGCGCTGGGGACTAACGTTAGACGTTACAGTATGGACCGTCCAAAATAGTTGGTAGATTGATGCCACAACCAACAGGGGTAGTCTGCTGCGAGATAGCTACCCAAGTAACAATATGGCCCCTACGTTTAGCGTTAATGTAGTCTTACCACTTTGATACGGTTTATAAGCCGATAAAAAAAAAGTATCAACAGATCAGAAATGAACAGCATTATGTGAGAAAAAGATATATCATTGAATATGTGCTTACATTACCCAAAGGCCGTCTTTTGAACATGATGTTAGTCTTTGCACACTGTAGTTGTCAAAATCATTTATGTCCAAGGATATGAGTACAAAGGCCTCCTTCAATATCTTATAATGGAGAAGAAGTTTTGGCAACTTTTTTTTTGCCACACCTAATATAATCTTATTGATGCTGGCCGCTCCGGGACAAACTAAGCATCGGGGGGGGAGCAGGGCCTTCGGTCAGTGAGGTCACCCCATAGAAAGCCGGGGTTGGTCACTCTGGACAAGAGCTCAAGAGTTCCTCTGGAGAATGGGAGAGACCTTCCAGAAGGACAACCTCTCTGCAGCACCACTCTCACCAATCCTGCCTTTATGGTTAGATGGCTTGACGGTAGGGTCTGAACGATTAATTGCATTCGGCGATTATGATCTCGATTTGGATCGGAACGGCGATTTTCTAATCGCAACGTAGTGAGCGTTTGAGTGGCTTGACACGTTTACGCGATCTTTTGTCATTGCTGTCCAGCGCAATGGCCTCTTGCTCGCGGTGAACATTCAGAAAACTGACCACCAGCTGATTACTTAAATATCGAATAGAGGGAACATACACGCGGTGGTGTGTGTGTGAACTTTATTTTTCGGTTGTTAGAAAGAAGAAAGATTGCTGAGCAGCGTCAGGTGTGTGTGGCAGCGCATGCGTTTTTTTGCTCCGATTGCCACTTCCACGTGGGTAACCCTACAAACCTGTTTGCAGCAACTTAAAAAAATACCACAAATTTCAATGCAGACAGTTGTTATGACCAAAAATGCCGAGCATCAGTTGCGCGAGACAAGCCAAATACCTCACGACAGGATCACTGACAGTCACAAATGTTTCGAAAGTGTCACTCCGTGATGAACTAATTCATAAACGGCAAACGAGAAATCACTCGGGACAATTAAACCGAGTTCCTAGCCAAAGATATGATGCCTCTCAGCACCGGTTGACCAAGGCCTGGGTTCATTGGCACTTAATACATACGCTTGATAAAACGGGTACAAGTATACCCTCCCGCCATACTTTTCAGTCAGGACTGGCCATACGGGAAGCTGTACAAAAGATAGTGCAAGGAAGAATCAGTCGCCGCGGAAACTTAAAACGGTGTGGGAGTTTTTGCTAGCACTACTGATATGTGGTCAAGACCGCACAGCATGAGACCGTACCAGAGGTCCTTACAGTTCCATTTTATTGATGAAGGATTTCAACCTCAGCGAGCCTCGCTAGCCTACAAAACTCCTACTTCCCAGACGATCACACAGGGGAAAATATTGGCAGCCGGCCCTTGAGAGAAGGGGCTTGTCAAAGCTGGGATCTCCACGAGGAGGAATCAACGTCTGCATCACGGACAGGCCAACGTGCCTCGAATAGTGGTGGCTTGCTGCGGCGGGATTACATGAATGGACGAGGCTGCCTAAGTTTTTGGCCACATATCATATTGCCATTGGGGTAAGTTATATTGTGTGTGTTGTGTGTTGTGTGTGTGTGTGTGTTGAGTGTTGTGTTGTGTGTGTGTTGTGTGTGTGTTTGTGTTGTGTTTGTGTGTGTTGTGTGTGTGTTTGTGTGTGTTGTGTGTGTGTTTGTCTCGTGCGCGAGTGCGAGATCAGAGAGGATGGCGTCGATTAAGTAAAGGCTGAATAGACAAAATTATATATAAAATGTTATTATTATAAATACGGATGGAATTAAATAAATTCATTACCTTCCACTCCTTTTCTAATATGGTAAATTCATTTTTACTTGCTTATATCAGATATGTCTGGTCTGTGGTGGAAGGGCCACCTTACACTGCATTTTGTTTTTCTTTTCTTGGTTTTGTTTTTTTACAGATTGTTTTTTTTTAGTGGTTATGAGAGAAGAGGAGAGAGAGAAAGATAGATGGAGATATGACATGCTAAATATAAAGATCCCTGTTGAATTTGAGAGAGTAGAGATTTTTGAGGATTGTGTTGTGGTTGTGTGTATTTTCAGATATTACAGATTAATTGAGTGTGTAATTAGTGAGGAAGCCTTGTATCCAAAAAACTCAAATTGTGTGTAATACCAATACTTTTTAAGTTTCTTTTAGAAAATGCACTCAAAGATGCACAGAGAGTGTCAAGGGGCAAACACAGCATCTGTTCAGGAGCTGGTGGGGCCACTTTTCCCACAGTGGAGATATGAAGGAAGACAGCCCTGACGGAGGCTACCGAAGAGAGCTCAAACTCCCGGAGCACACACATCATTAAACGGAGTGTCCCTAACATAAGATGGGGTTCTACAGAAATTGATGATTTGCCAGAGGTGCTTGAACATAGGCCCAAAAAGCTTTCTCTCAGGTATTTGTCGTGGAGAACGATATGCAACGCTAAGGAAGGAGGGGTCCTCTGATCCCAACCTGGGCAGGATATTGACGTGGTTTGAGTCGATGTCATCAATGCAGTACTTGCTATCCTCTACTTGATTTGTACTGATGCTCTTTGTTTGGAGAGTATTATGTAAAGCATCTCCATAACTCAAGCCAGTTTTCTACACTTTTGTTGCCATCATCGGTCCCTGGCTTAAAGATGCTGAGGACATGACCTGACCTAAATCAATAAAAACCAAAGGTCCTAGCTTACCTCAATACAAATAGTGTGAGACCCAAACATCCCAGGCACTTTTTGGATGTTGCCTGTTTCCGGGGACCATAGGTTGCAAATATTACAGTTACATAAGTTACAGACAACATCCCTGTGCTATCAAGACTCGTCTGAAGTTATCAAGAGAATAGTTGTAGACTTGGCACAACGTAAATATCAATAGTGGTAAATAAATTAATGTATTTCCACAAAACAAAAATTTTCTGTTAAAATCTAAACTGGGAAAACTAATGGCTGTTTTTTTCATCTAATAGGAGACAAGAGGGTCTCGTACGGTGAAAACTGTTTTCAGGATGCCCAACGTGCAACAGTCCTTGGGGTAATAAGGTTGAAACGAATGATGTATCTTTGGCCTAAGTTTTTTCAAGGGACCAGTTTCAGCCTCTCGCTTCTTTGCCTGTAAATCTTGGAAGTATGTCGCAGGAGGCCAGAGCTAAACACTAACCTTGCTGGACTCCTACCCTTGAGGGAGAAGATGATTCAATTAATTGGCTTGTGGAGGTGGCAACAAGATCACGACTACCCACATTTCTTGTGCATCCCATGGGAACGCAAGTCTATCTTTGTGTTGTACCTGTCTACAAGCGCTCAGCCCTCAGAGCGTACTTATTTTAGCAACAGGATGGGTGTATCCGATATTTGTGGGACTTGCCACTCGCTCTAGGCCCTTGAAGCTAGGAAAAAGTCAATATTCTGGTTTTCTTCTTACAAAAAAACCCTGTGAGTCCCTGAGAAACAGGAACTGTTGGAGTATAGTATGGCTGGCTAGTTGCCATACTCGTAGTGAACTTTTAGATTCCTGTTTGGTGTGTTATTGTTGTGTCTTTGGAGATAAAGTGAGGACTAAATCTATTTTAATATTATATTATTCAAATCGTTATAAAATAAATAGTTTTGTCTAAATTAAAAGTTGCAATTTCCATTTTTATTTATTTATTAACTTTATTTACTTTTGATTTTACAAAGTATTTTCAAAAGCAAGAGTTCGTGTATTTATGAGGAGTGTGAGATATGAGGTACTTACTTTGGTAGCAGTAAGATACATAACCAATTTGAAAGATTATATATTTTATCCTTGTATTTGTATACAGGACTGTACCTTTTGCACACAGTTTTACAAAGTTCATAGCCTTTGTTTAAATTATTTAAATGCAAACTAGTGGCGAAAGCCACAGATGTTTCTGGTAATCGAGCAGTTCAATAAACAATGTTCAATGTTATTTCAAGTTCATACATGTTTTGGGAATTTAATTCTAACAAATAGAACCCATCCTATGGGGAAAGAAACATTTCACAATAAATGTAGTTATACTAATTGTGTGGTCATATTTAAAATCATTCATTAATGATTTTGTAGGGGAAAAAGGATAAATAAATTAAATCGCAGTATTAAATTCGCAATCGCACATATTGGGGGGCCAAAAATCGCACATTAGATTATTTTCCAAAATCGTTCACCTACTGTAGTTGACGGAAAGCCACTCCTCATGAAAATGCACATGATATAAACTGCCCGCTTGGAGTTTTGCCGAACAAGAAAAACCTAAAGGACTCTCAGGACCATTAGAGAAGACAAGATTCTCTGTTCTGATGGAAACAAATGAGTGTTTAACGCCTTTGGCTGAATAGTGCCAAGCGTCACGTCCTGAGAGGGCACTACTAGGCAACATCCCAACGGTTGAAGCATGGTGGTGGGCAGCATCATTGCTGTGGGGATGTTTTTCAGTGGCAGGGACTGGAAGATAGTCAGGGGGATCGAGGGAAAGAATGAAACGGAGCAAAAGTACAGAGAGACCTGAACAATAGCCTGTGTGGCGACGACGAGGGAGGAAGATGGCCCATCTAACCTGACAAGCTGAGAGGAGCTGCAAGAGATACTCCCCAAAAATACAATGGTCTGCCAAGCTTGGTGTAGCTTCATACCCAAACAAGAAAGACTTGAGGCTGTAATCACTGCCAAATGGTGCTTCTACAAAAGTACTGAGTTAAGAGTCTGATATATATATATTTTATTATTGTTATTTTTGCAAACATTGGTCCGTCATAAAACGTTAGCGGCTCAAACAGGAAATTGTTCCCAATCATTTTTCTTTTTTTTTCATTTTTAGAACACACTTAAAATACGTGATCTGTGTGTCGTGTAGGCTTACCCTTGCTGTGACTTATGCTAAGACAGATATCTGTGTTACTAATATTAAGAAACTTGCACAAAAGACAGTTTCCATGAGAATTGACAACAGATTAAAATAATATTGTAAGCCTATTATATTCATTACACTATATATTTAGCTAACAATTAGATTAGTTAACCGAGATCCTTACTTACCTTTGCACTCGAATTCGGCAAGTTTGTGCCCAGATTCATCATTGGCATTCTGTAGTGTCATTTAAATGTAATAGCCACATAGGCAGCTACATTACAATTTACATTTTTGTGGGGGTAAAAAAGTATAGGCAAATATATTGCTAGAAAGTAAAATATTGTCCTAGAGAGATTCACACAGTTATCAAAACGCCACTCCAGGTTAAGGCCTAGCACGTGACACAGCGAGCCCTTAGTATTTAAGAGTTTCTAAAATCCCCTATGTGAGACAATGGTGTAAAAAAATGATTGGATAAACCATTTCACTGTTATGACTGCTAGGTGTTTATGGGTTTTTATTCCATTTATTACTGTGACCTAACATCAATTGGTGTGGCAATTTACATGAAAGCTAGAGGGGTGGTGAGGAGCTACTCGAACAGGTTGGTTAAGATGGCGGAACAGAAAAAAAGTGGGAATGGTGGAATTGGCAGTGGGGGAAGTGCAAAAAACCTTCTGGAAGATCTCGATAGCGGGATGAGAATGGTTGAGGACAGGGAAAATGTGGAATAGTGTTTGAGTGATATGGAAGGGGAAGATCACACACAACTTTTAGAAGACGCTACATGAGGAAAGTGAACGTGACGATGAGTTGAGGATCGAATTAACTGTTGTTGGCAGGTGCAGTTATGGCTACCTCGCTGAGAAGAGAGCTGAAGTGTAGAGTGGGAAGCAGTGGTGGCGAGGGAGGTTCTTTGTCTAATGTAAAATAGCGGGCTACGTCCTCCACAGTAGGCTGCAAGAGATGGAAACAAAAGATTGTAACGTTGTGCTAATAGGATTGATGGAAGAGGACAGTTTAGCTCGCTCGCCGTCGGATCCTTACAAGGCACCCCGATCTAACGTCCGCGATATCTACCTATCCTCTTTCCTCACGCGGGTTCCTGTGAGTAGGCAGAGGACGACCATAAGATGATGAGTGATGGTAAGAATATGTGCTTCAGTAAGTGTGGCTTTTTCACATTTTATAATAATATAATACTAATTTAATATGCCCACTTAGCAGACGCTTTTATTCCAAAGAGACTTGTTACAGTCCATGGCGTTGCATTTGGCATTTTTTTGTGTATGGGTGGTCACCCGGTTGATCGAAACCCACTTACCCTGGCATTCACAGCGCCGTGCGTCTACCCAGCTGAGCTACAGCTAGGACCATTTTATTAGCATGGTTGGTCAATTTGTCCTGCGCAGAAATGGATCAAAAGGTTTACCAGAAAGTAAGGGCCCTGTTCCGGTGGCAGCGGCAGTAGAAGCAGTACTTGGGATTGCGCGAGGATTTACTACGCAGAACAGCTTGCAGGGGGTGGTGAAGTGTTAGTGGTTCTGGCGTAAGGGGACTAGATGGGTTATTAAATAGTGGAATGGGTAGGTGGTGGCTGTTTTGTCGTTGGAATCCTAAATGAATAATTATTTTTCTATCACAGCAAGCTGGAGGTGTTCCCCCCAACAGAAACTTAAAAGGCATCATAGAGATCACGGTGGGTCGGTTGGAGTCATAGCCGGGGCTCTTTTAGTCCCCGTTGTTTGTCCCTCATATACTGCTTCACACAGGACAAAGTTAGATTTGCAAGATTTAGGCTTAATAATCAGTAATTAATCAGTTGACATTTGGTCCAGTGCATGTAACCGAACCAATACCGTCACAAGGCTTCTTCTCCTCTCCAAGCTGAGACCTTGAAAACTGAGATATCTCCTCTTTTGGTTCGCCAGGACATTAGTTATTGGCGTATATGCCGAATTGTTCTGGAGAGGTCAGTCACCTGCACGAAACCAAGAAACATTTTCCCTCACGATTTGTTTAGAGTGGGTAATACTTGGCAGGAGGCAATTTGTCGTTATAATATATTGTATCAATGGAATTAATGTATGAGTATCTGTGAATGGCCTTCACTATCGAGCCAGTACAGTATCCCCCCGTACGGTGGCGGTGTATTGCACCTAAAAAGTTGGACTGCAGCTCTGCCAATTTCCAAATACCCAAAGAAGAAAAAAGGATGCAAATGCCAGTCGCTTGACCCGTATGGAAGAATGTGTGAAAAAAAGGAGCCAAAGTTCATATTTTATTCATGATGTGTTGGATGATATTAATCTCTACTAACCCTATGTAAAGATGGGCTATAATAATAATATCCCCATAAGAGAGTTTTGTGTAAAACCATGATGCCAATGCAAGAAAAATGTAAAAAGTTTGGCCACATGTCATAGTGTTTTGCAGACAGGAAAAGGATAAGGTTATTGAAGAGCATGTGAATGTAAAATGTATGTAACTGTGGTGGGGGTCATAGTCCTGAATTCCCAGAGTGCCCTGGTTAGGAGTGAAAGAGGTTTGATGTGTCAAGGATCAGGGCAGTGATCCAGCAGATATCTCCTCTATGTGGTAGGCGGTGAAGAGAGTTCTAGTAGCAAGATGGCCACAGTTTCTGAGTAAAGTTATGGCGGTGGATTGCACTGCAACCAGTTTGCAAGATGTTATACGTCAAGATCAAGTGATCTCACTTATTTTGAAGTGTGGATTGTGGTAAGTATTTACAGCCACCGTATATTATTTGTAGCTGAGCTACAAGAAAGTCCAAGAAGGCTGGACATGCATTATATCTGCTGCTGATTAAGTTTTTTGGGCCTCCCAAGACTTTCACGGCAGAAGCATCCCTGTGCAATTGGACTAACTGTTGCCTAGACAATTGTTCCGCACCCATCACAGGATCCTTCTAGCGCGTGTCCGCCAGGGAACCTGATTAGAACAGAAAAAAAGCATGCTGAGTTTAATTTCAATTCTGTTATCGACAGTTTGTATGATAATAAAACAAAAACAATATACTCAGCATACACTGAAACAAACAATACATACGCACATGTAATGTTTTGGTCCCATTGCCCTTTTCATGATGTGAAATAAAATATTCCAGAATGTCCCAGACACAAAAGTTTATTTCTAAAACATGTTTGCACAAATTTTTGTTTACATCCCTGTTAGTGAATAAATTCTCCTCCTTGCCCCCAAGCTGATCCATCACTAGCCTGACAGATGTGTGCAATATCAATACAGCTGACTTACGAATAGCAGCTATGATCATCATTTACACCAGGTGGCACCTTGTGCTGGGGATCAAGAGTTAGCTGAGTAGGTGCCTTTGGCATCCATCTAATGTTGGGGGTATACCCTAACAAATACAGAAATGTACACACTCTAAAATATCACTAGTTTGTTTCACCACACACATTGCCACAGATTGGTCTCCAGTTTTGGAGGGTTAGCTCTGCCAATTGGCATGCTGACTGCAGAGAATGTTCCACCAGAGCTGTTGCCAGAGAATGTTAGGTTTAGTTTCACAGAACACAAGTTTCAACATTGTCCCCGATTAAAACTTCATGCAATAGGAGGGAGAAGTGTCCCGGAGGAACCTGGGGGGCAGCGGCAGCTACCCACACTTCTCCAGTGCTTCATTTTTAAATTGGGCGGTGCCAGGAACCAGAAGTGGTGAGCCCGAGAGGGGGGTGAGCTGGGGGGATCTGATAGGTACCAGAAACGGATAAGGAAACAAAACCAACACTTTATATAATCAAAGCCATTGCATGCATTATCATAGGCTTATCGCGTAACAGGCATAGAGCAGTGTTGTCCCGGAGCCGCTTGGCAGAAGTTTACACACATTGGCCTGCACATTTCTAATTTTCAGTTTAGATGGACAAGACTTTTGCAGAATCTTTTTGAATACCTCACAAAAGACCAAACGACGAAGGGCTACTTTGACACTGAGAGTGCTAGTCCCACTCTGTTGCATAACATATTTTAGTTTTCGTCGGAACAGAACTCCGTTATCGAAGATCAGCTGTTGCGTCCGATTAGACGATTCATTTGCAGGATATCGGCCGAAAAAATTGCCATCTGCCTTCCATCATTCTTCCCACTGCACGGCCAGTGTCTTCCTGCGGTCATTACATATTGGGTAGTGAGTGGGGAAACGCCAAACAGGATGCCTTTCAAAACGCTATACATCCAGTTGAATATATCTGTCTTAATAAAAAAAGAAAAAAAAAAAAAAAAAAGTGGCCTCTTCACTGGCTGCACTGTGGTAAGTGGGGGAACCGGAATTTTTTGCACAGAGGACGGGCACGCGCTTCCCATATCTTCAGTTAATTCAAAGGGCCCTCGCCAATGGCACTGTTGCTGCTCCGCAGAAGATATACCACTTATTTTGTCAGTAATGAATCTTTTTATTCACTATTAATAGTCTGCATAGTTAGGTGCCCACAGAGTAACTTCAGTCCTCACTACCTTCAAGACAATGCACATATAAATCCGTTTAAACAACTCTCACTTATTATGCAGAGGTGGTTCCAAATATAGTTCCAGTATTCCCGTACCTTAGCTCACATTTGGGCCAATGCGGTGTGCACTACAACACATGTCTAAGGCGTCAAGCCCTCGCATTTGAGCCTCTGAATGACTTGCATCATAGGAGAACCCTCGAGTTTAGTATAATGATTTTCAGAGCTAATTCCATCCGATACAGGTTGCCAACCCATTATTGAGTGTCCACTCCTACGCCAATATGGGATCACCCTATATGGTAGCGTGTTGCACCCATAGTCATGAGGAGTCCATCACGTACTCCGTCTAAGATTAGCGACTCAGTGTTCCCCGCCAGCTTACTTGGCAGCCATTACCTTCTGGCCACCCACCATGGACAGCAATATATTATATGGAATGTACTGTCATCCTCCAAATCCTTATGCAGCTCGCAAGATTCCAACTTATAGAAACCTAATATACTTTATAAAATACGTTAATATCATAATGTAATAGCACATTTACACTTTCTAATGTCGAAAGAACATGTTCATGTATGAACAATGCATAGGTGGTAACAAATCCAGTCAAGGTTTCCCCCCCATTATCACGTCTGGTACAAGTTTAGATGTGTTCTTTTTATGTCAAACTGAGTAAACCTGTTAACTATTTTACAAGATCACATGGCTATATACTTTGTGGGTTTTTTGTTCCTGAATGGATTTGTACAACATTAATCCCTCAAACGGTGATTTTCATAAAAGGAAATCAATTTATATTTAGATTTCCAGGTTTGTTTAGCATTTTTGCTGGTGTTGTCAAAATTACCGAGCTGAGTTCAAATGGCGCCACCCACTCAGTCAGCATCAACAGGATTGCAGTGGCATACAGAGAGACTAGTATTCACGGTTGCACTACTGTTGGAAGCTGAATGTAATGATTATCTAGTTTTCTGACCGCTGTACTAATATTCCAGGGGACACCATTCAGTAGTTTTCTGGTATGTATCGATAAGTGTTTACATATTGTGTGGAACGGAAATTACAATTGGTTTTTTGAAAATTGAAAGTAATACAGTGAAGACAAGGTTATCGCAGGACAATAAAGTACCATAGTGCTGCCTAAACCATAACAGTGACATTAGTACTAAATGGGCTTTTGTAATTTATGGCTATTTTACTGTACCAGCCAGAAAAAAAAGTTTGGACACAATCAACCTACTCATTCAAGGGGTTTTTCTTAATTTTTTACTGTTTTTCTACATTGGAGAATTAATAGTGAAGAGCAATCTAAAGTCCCATCGAATCAACACATATGGAGTCCATGTAGTAACAATAATGTTGGTTAATAACAAATCGAGAGAAGATATAATTTTTAGATTTTAGCATTCGTTCAAAGTAGCGATCCTTTGCCAAAATAGATGACCAGCTTTGTAGAATCTTTGTCATCCTACAGATGTAGAAGATAGCCTAACAAATAAAGAAATTTGGGAAACATCTTGCTATAGGTTAAGTTCTGGGCACCGTCAAATATCTAAAGCGCTTAAGCTCATGTTCCTCTGTATAGAAATGTTATCTTCAACAAGATATGGTTGAGCTCCTGCACCCTAGAAATACTAAACAGTACCAGCACCCAAAATAGGTACGCGGCACCTATTTCAGCCCATAGCGTTCAAGCACTTAAGTAGATAATTTAAAAACTAAAGACTGAAATATAATATATTGTGTATGAAGATTAAAGAATACAGTTCTTCAAGCACTGGTACAAGAACTACTCCCAACGTTGTTATGTGTCGCGGTGTTCTCAATTTTACTACAGGACGACTAGAAATTAATCTGAATGCCGTGTTTGTAAGGTTGACATCATAGCAATAGGAAGGAGCAAACCCGAGCCAGCCTCGCCTCCCTTCCACACTGAGTCCAAACCTACAGTCACTTGGTCCCCTGATTGTGAACAGTGGAAAGCCCCTAGTTTTGCTATGGCAGGATCCAGGAGATGGCATCAGTGAAAGCTGGGAAGACTGCCAGTTCAAACACTTGGAGCGGAATATCAACATTAAGAATGAAGAAGAGGGTAAAGAGGAGGAGAATATTGAGTGATCTCTGTTTTATCATGGTAAGAGCAGTTTCTATCTAAAATAAGTTTGGTGTTATTTCATTCAAACTTCTCACTGTGCATTGAAAAGTTGTGGAGTATGTATAACTGTGTACATGATGATGAACTGTTTCATTGAGAACGGTAGAATATTAATTTCATGCTAGGGGGGACACTTACATGGTTTTACACAAGTTATTGCCAGCCATTTGTGTTTATTCACTTGGGCCATGATCTGGAAGTGCTCCAGTAGAGTATACCTAAAGAAGTGACTTATACAAAATGCCAATGTTTTAAAATTTCTATTAGAAGTAGAGTCGTGTCAGCTTACTTAACCCTTGTGATAGTTGAGTGGAGGGATCACACTAACCCATTGTAGATAGTGAGTGGAGGATAAGGCTTCTACATCTGCATTGCTTGTTTTTTTGGGGGTTTTAGGCTGGGTTTTTATAAGGGAATTTTGTGAAACTTCGATGAAAAAAAGGGTTTCCCTAAAATCTTTTGATTGACTCTATCACCCCAACTGACGGGTTTCTTCTAATGTTGTTCAAAAAGGAGATTTTTTGTTGAGCCCATTCTCTACACCCGGGAGAGCAACACCCGGGAAAAGATCACGGGAGCTAAGAGGTCCCCACCACTGCCCACATTGGGGGTTTTTTCAAAAATTTCTATCAAAGCAAAAAAATACACTTAAAAAACCCACACGGGGAGGGGAATCTGTATTCCCTTTTGTACGGATTTGGGGGAAAAAGAATTTTCACTAATCACAGACCCCCTGAGGGTTTCATCAGAGAGGGAAACACAGGAGAGAAGTTTTACTCCTGCCCCCGCCCGGGTTTTAAAAGTGCTTCACAACTTTAAACCTGATCAAAAAAAATTCATCAGGGGAAAACACACAGGAGAGAAGCCTTATCCGGATTTTAAACTGGGGGGGAAAAGGTTTCTCTCAGCAGAGCCCCCTTTTAAACAACATAAACGATAAAACAGGAGAAAAGGGCCTTTACTCCTGCTCTGACCGGGGGAAAAATTTTTCTCTCCAGAGCACCTTAAACGACATAAATTTTAAGCTACGGGAAAGGAAAAGCCTTACTCTTCCCTCTGACTGGGGGGAAAGTTTCTCTCAAACGGGGCCCAAATTTTAAAATCCCTTAAAAGGGTATACAACAGGAGAGAACCCTTTATTTCCTGCTCGGGACTGTTTTAAAAAGTGTTCAAAACATAAAACTGTTTAAAAATTAATCAGAAAAACACACACAGGAGAGAACCCCTTTACTCCTGTTTCTGTTTGGTTTTAAAAGTTTCCCCAAAAACTTTCAAGTGGGGCTAAAAAATTCATAGAAAAAACAAAACAGGGGGAAAAAGGGCCTTTTACTCCTGCCTCGGATTGTTTTAAAAGTTCCAAAAACATCAAGTGGGCAAAAAAAGTCATAAAGAAAACACCACAGTAGGGGAAGCCTTATTTCTCCCTCTGACTGGGGGGAAAAATTTTCCCTTTCGACGGGGCAGTTAAAAAAAATAAACGTTTTACACCCCGGAGGGGAACCCTTATCCTGCTTGACTGTGGGGCAAGTTTCTCTAAACGGGGCCCATTTTAAAAACAACAAAACCTATACATAAAGGAGAGAACCCCTTACCCCCTGTTTCTGACTGGGGAAAAGTGTTTTCAAAAACTTTCAACTATCAAAAAAATTCATAAAAGGGGAACACCACAAAGGAGAAAAACCCTTTACTCCGGCTCTGATTGGGGGAAGTTTTTTCCCTCGACTGGGAAACTTAAAAACAAAATAAACCGTATACACACAGGAGAGAACCCTTACTCCTGCCTGAATGGGGGACAAGTTTTTCTCAACTCAGCCCCTTAAAAAAACAGAACGTATACACACAGGGAAAAGGCCCTTAGGGCTGCTCTGAATGGGGACAAGTTTCTCCAACTGGGGCCCCCTTAAAAAACCCCATGAAACGTAACACACAGGTGAGAACCCCCCCTTATTTTTGGCTCGACTGTGTAAAATGCTTCACAACATTAACGAATTTAAAAGTTCATCAAGGGGAAACACCACAGGAGAGAACCCCTTTACCCCTGTTGATTTTTGAAAAAATGCTTCACAAAAATCAACTGAGCAAAAACTTCAAAAAAACACACACAGGAGAGAAGCCTTACTCCTCCTCTGAGGGGGTGGGCAAGTTTCTTTTCAAAAACTGGGCAACTTAAAAAACACATGAAACGTATACCCACTGGAAAAGCCTTACCCCTTGCTCTGACTGGGGCCGGAAAATTTTTTCCCCAAACTGGGAAAGCTTAAAAAAAACTTTTGAACGTATACACACAGGAGAGAAGCCCTACTCCTGCTTTAAATTTTGGGGAAAAGGGTTTTTTCTCAACTGGGCACCTTTAAAAAGACAGGGAACGGTTAAAAATACAGGAAAAAAACCCCTTACTCCTGCTCTAAAGGTGAAAAAGCTTCACAACATAACTGAGCAAAAAGGTTCTTTTGGGAAAAACAACAAAGGAGGGGAAACCCTTCCTTCTGCTTTTAATATTGAAAAGGATTTTCCCCCGGTTTTGGGCAAGAAAAAAAACACACCAAGGGTTTAAAACGGGCGGAAAAGACCATCACGGGCATGACGGGAGACGAGAGTTACAGATTGGGGCAATTTAAAAGACACAATTTTATAAATAAAAAAGTGGTAGTGGTTTGGGTCAAATAAAGAAAAGGTTAGAAACCCAATTGAAAATCCTATTTTTTTCTAACGTTAGAGAACTGTGCAGAGGAAAGGGAACGTTGTAGAAATGTTAGCATTTTTTATTTTATGATCAGTGTTAAACCTTTTTGTCATTTTTGCTGTGTTTAGAAGCTTCTACTTTTATAGATATTGAGATTACCTTGGATTTGCCCTTTGGGGGTTGAATACCTTGTGGGGGGCCCCCCCAATGGATTTCGGTTAAATGGGTGGTACGGGGCTTTCCCTCTGCAGTTTTCTGTGGGAAGAGTTTAGTAGACAAAACATACGCGGAGGTACAAAACATTACGGACCCCGGCTTTTCCATGAAAGACGGGACCAGGTAAACCCAGCTGAAAGCTAGACCCTTTAAAGATTTTAGTTGTGGTGTATTTATTATGAAACCCCATTAGCTTTCAGCAGAAAACAAGAAACTGCCCGTTGCAGTGGGCTAAGGAAAAGAAAAAAAACTGGACATTTGGAAAAATTTGGGAAAAAATGCCTGGTTGATGAATCCCAGTTCCTGCTGTTTTACGCTGATTTTGGGGGGGGTAGGGGGATGGGGGAAAAAACCCCGTAACACATCCATGGGCCCTGGTCAGCATTGCAGGCTGGTGGTGGTGGTGTGGGGTTTGGGGTTTCATGGCACACATTGAGCCCTTTATAAAAATGGGGGCATATTTGAATGCCACGGATATCAAACATCATTGCCCAAACCGGGACCCTTCATGGCAGCAGTTATCCCTCTGGGAAAAAAGGGTTTTTTTTGCAGGATTTACCCCATGAAAAAGGCTTTTCCAGGAATGGTTCCAAGAAAAATGACACTGTAGTGAAACCCAAAAAAACATGAAGTACCCCTGGTATTTATTTTTTGGGACTAACCCCTGTCAGGGAAAAACACCATGGTTTTGGGGCACCAGACCATGGGGATTTTTCCCGACTGGTAGACCATGGGATTCTTTTTGAAAAAATAGAGAGAAGAACGGCCCGATTTTCATAACAGCCCCCGAAGTAAAGCCAGAATTTTAATTGACAATATAGGGGGGTGGCAAATAGGTTTGGCCCAGTCAAAAGTGTTGCCGGGGCTTTTAGCTAATCTGCGGTTTAGAAAAAATAAAATTTTGCCCATTAAAAAAAATAGCCTATAAATGCCCAAAATTTATAGTCCTACAAAGTGAAGGGTACATACCCCAATTTTAAAAAACGTGGTTATGGGCTAACAATTAATGACCATAAAAATAATAAGTCCCTTGATTTCAGTTGGGAAAATCACCAAGTCTATATTAAAAGTTTCCCAAATGTTCTATTCAAATAATTTTTAAAATTTCCCAGTATCCAAAAACCCGTGTGTCTTGTTTGCAACGAAACTGTCGCTGTTTGGGAAGAGTTCAATCTGAGAGTTATTTTGAAACTAAACAAAGGTTAAATTTCAGAAAATAGATTCAGGGAAACTGACGCAAAAAAAAGGAAGGTAGGGGCCCAAGGAGGGGAACAAACCCGGTGTTTTTTACAGGGGGCCCTGTTTTTAAAGTACATATTTTATTAATATTATTGAAACCCTTTTTTAATCGGCAGTTCCTATTGACCCTTTCACCAAAACCAGAAGGAAGGGCAGTAGAAAAACCCTTTTGTTTAAGAAATCCCGCCCTATCAGCTATGTTTTTTTTAAGGCAAAATAAATGAGGCTGAATAAAAAGTTTTTTTGTGCCAGGGCTTTTCTCGGGGGGTGATAGCCCGGGTTTTAGAGTGGTTTAAAGGGTTCACTCTATGGTGTTTAAAGGAAAACTCAAACTTTATGGTTTGGGCCCAAAAAATAATTATGTTACAAATGTTTAAGCGTTCTGATATTTTCACTAATCTGGATTTAAACTGTCTGTACTTTAGGTCTAAATAGGGGGGGGAATCTATACCGGTGGGCAATGAGGACTACTGAAAAACCCTTGGAAGACAACTTTACTTATTTGGGAAGGGTTTTTTCAGCGTTCGGGACACAAAAATTTTTTTTCGAGTAAAACCCAAGTTGTAGCGAAGGGGAAGGGGGTTATTGGGGCAAAAAGTTTGGATTCTTCATTAAAGCTTTGTTAAAATATTTCCCCAAAATTAAAAAAACTGCAGAAAAAGACTCGTTCTCATTTATGAAAAAAATCTTAGTTTTAAATGTAAAATTGCCCCCGACTAAGATTTTCCCCGGCAAAAAACAAACAAAATTAATGACGGGTTTCTTGAGTTTTCGGGCTATTTTGAGGGAAATGGCTATAGACCCTTTTCCAGTAATGACACACGGGGTCACAAAAAAGTTTGGGGGGACTCTTTGGGGGCAGTAGTCAAGATTTACTTTTTATTACTTCCCAAAAAAAATAAAATTTTTTGGGGGTTTTCAAAACAATTAAAAATTATGTTTTGATTCTTTGCCCTTGGGAAAAGCGCTATGATTATATTTGGGTTTTGTGTTTATCTTTTCAAAATACCTTGATGCAGCAGTTGTTACTAGAATGTGTATTTCTGATTGATTAGGCGTAGCAAAAAAAATAGCCCAAAAAGCCATTTTACTTGGGTTTAAGGGGTTTTTTAAGTATAATTTCAGTTGTTTTTGATGAGCCCCAAAAATTTATTAAGCAGGGCCTTTTATACGAGCCTTTAAAAACCAATTATAATCCAAAAAGGTTTTGTTTTTGAAATTTCCCCCTAAAAGCAACATGTAAATAGAGGGTTTTTTGTTGGGGTTCTATAAGGGAAATCCCCCTGTTCTGCCAACCAAAACGCCGCCCATCCCCCCCTTCAGCTATGTTTTTTAAACACAGAAAGGGGTCTATGGCGTCTCAAAATGGACAAACCCTATACAGCCGTTTTTTCGTTTTTTAAGCAAAGGTTTTTTAAGGGAATATGCGGGGCACAGGTCGCAACAACCCCTAAGCAAGGGGCAACCCCCAAGCAAAACCCGGGACCCCTGAAAACAAGGAGCTCTCCCAAAAAGGGCAGCGGGCAAAGTTTTTTAAAATTACAGATCAGTGTTTTGGGGTTTTAAAAAAATATCAGAAACTTTGAAAATTCCACGGGAGCACCGTTAAATCCATATTAAAAAAAAGCCCAAAAAATTGGCAACCCCAACAAACCCGTCAAGGGGAGGGCCCCCCACCAAAAAATTGGAAACCCGGCAAAAGGGGGCATTTTAAACAGAGAGCAAAAAAAAGCCAAAAAAAAACCCCCGAAGGGGCTGCAAAGCTCCACAGCGGAGATTGGGATCTGTCATAGGACCCCTTTAAGCCCCACACATCCACAGAGTGGGCTTTACGGAAGGGGTGGCCCGAAAAAAAACCAATTGCTTTAAGATTAAAAAATAAAAAACACATTTGGGGTTTTTGCCCCCCCCAAAGGGGGGGTGGGAGACTCCCCCAAACAAATGGAGAAAGGGACTCTGGTCAGATGAGACTAAAAGGGAGCCCATTTGGGGCCCTTCCAAAGGGAAAAAAGCTATAATTTGGCCCCAAACCCAAAAACCTCCCCAAAACCCCCAAACACCATCCCCCCAGGAAGGGGGGTGGTGGTGGCCTGTTTTTTATCCCGCAGGGACGGGGAAAATGGGCAGAATTGAAGGAATGTGGAGAATGATGGTGCTAAAAAAACAGGGAAAATTTTGGGGGGGAAAAACCGTTTCCGTCTTCCAGAGATTTGAGACTGGGACAGAGGTTTTCCCCCTTCCAAACAGGACAAGACCCTAAGTATACTGCCCCAAAGAACACTTTAGTGGTTTTAAGGGGGAAAAATTTAAATGGGTTTGGGAATTCCCAAAACAAAGCCCAGACCTCAATCCAAATTTTAGCATCTGTGGGATGACTTTAAAGGGTTTCTTTTACACCTGCGGAACCCCCCCAAATTGAAGGAGCGGGAGATTTCCTTGAATAATGGGGGAAAAAACCCAATGGCCCAGATGTGCCCAAAAACCTTTTGAGAGACATTTCCCCAAGAAAATTGCCGCTGTAATTGCCCGGGGAAAAGGTGGGTTACAAAATATTTACTTGGGGTGGTAGGCATGCGTGGGAAAAAAATGGGAAAAAAACCCCCCCAAAAATCAATTTTTTAATTTTCCCGGTTGTAAGGCAAAAAATAGGGAAAAAAAGCCAAGGGGGGTGAAAAATTTCCCCAAGCCACTGAATGTAAGGGTTATTGGTTTTTATTCAGGGACCCAGGTTGTTTTAGTAGGGGTTTGTTTTCAGCAATTCAACCATGAAAAAGGGGATTCCACGCAGTCTCCTTTTGAATAGTTGATGTTTTAGATGTGCTGTTACTTGGGGAAATCTGTGGCATTTATTTGGGGGGCCCAAATTTCGGGGGGCGGGAACCCCTAATGAAAAATATCCCCTGCAGCCCGAGGGGGAACTTCTGGGGTTTTTTACTTTCGAGGGGTCCCAATGAGGGCCAAGGGTTTCATCATAGATTTATGGTTTTTTCGACGCACTTTAAGAAAAAGGGAAGGTTTTTTCACATTTTTCCCGGGTTTACGACCTCATGTCTTAAAAAATAAAGATGGGGGCGTCATTTTCTCTTTGATTTTTTGAGCTGTTTTGCCCCTAATATGGACTTTGGGCTTTTACCAAGGGGGGGACTATCTTTGTAACCACTCCTACCTTTTCACAAACCCCAACTGATTGGCCCCAAAAAACATGAAAAGTAAGGAAAAATTTAAAAAATTAACTTTTTAAAAAGGGCCCCCACCTGTTAATTTAAATTCTATATTGTGCCCAAAACTGTCATCAAGGAAAGGGGTCTTGGTTTAAGAAATCCAAATTAAAAAAAAAATATTTTGGGTTTTTTGTTTAAAACTTTTTTGATTACTAATGATTCCATATGTGTTTTTTCAAAAGTTTTGATGTCTTCACTATTTTTTTACAAAAGTAGAAAATTTTCAAAAATAAAAAAAAAATAAAAAAAATTGAAAGAGTAGGTGTCCAAAACATTTTATTGGGACTGTAAAAAACACTGCCTTTAAAATAATTTTAAAAAGGGGAAAACTAAAATAAAACACCTAGCTGAATGAATGAAATTTAAAATTTTTTAAATACTTTTTTTATTACATAGGTTTTAATTTTGCATGGGGAAAAAAATACACAAAAAATTTTCAATGGGAAAACAAATGTATCAAAAACCCTGGAGGCCTGGATTTTTGGAAAATCACCCTCAAAATTGTAAGTTTGGGAAAAACCCCAAATACAGGCTGATCCAACTTTTAGGGGAATGTTTCCTTTTAAAAAAAAGTCAAAAATTTTGGGGGGTCAGTAGTGGGGTGGGCCTCCACGGCCGTATGACCTCCTTTCAACGGGCCCGGGGGATGCCCCCGATAGGTGGGGAGGGTTTCCCGGGGAAACTCCCCCCAGACCAAAGGGCTAAAAAATCCGCCCAAATCCTGGACAGTTGTGGGCAAAGTGGCGTTGGTGGATGGAGCGAGACATGAGTCCCCATTGGATTCAGGTTTGGGGGAACCCGGGGGGGCAAGTCCATAGCATCAAAGCCTTCCCTCTGCAGGGGAAACCCCTGAACATCCAGCCAAAATGAGGTTAGCTTGTCTTGCATTAGGGGAACTTTGGGCCAACCGCACCCGAAAATGGTCTCACCCAAAAGGGGTTTAGGATTTTTTCTCGGTTCCCAAGGCAGTCAGACTACCTCTGGCCCCAAACAATTGGGGGCTGGCGGCCCCCCCAAAAAAATGCCACCCCCCCACCCTGGGCGGGCCCACCGCCAAAACCGGTCATGCTGGGGATGGTGTTTCAGGGAGAAGGGAAGGGAATTCTCCCCGGCATTTCCAAAACTCTGTACGTTTTGTCAGTGCTCAGTGGGGGAACCTGGGTTTTTTATCTGTTTAAGAGCACAGGGGCGCAGTGGCCCAAAAATTTTCCAAAACTTTTGGGGTTTCTTTTCAAATGCCCAAAAAACCTGCAAAGGGTTGGGGTGTAAAACACAAACCCCCAAAATTTTGGGCGTCGGCCCCCCATACCAAAACCCTCATGGATTTGTTTTGACCGTTTGAAACAGGAAAAACAGGGACATTTTGGGGCCTGCCTGGGGGTCATTTTTGGGCCCCCCTTGGCAAAATGCTCTTCCTGCTTCCTCCTTGCACAAAGGTGGAGGGGAGCCCTTTCCGCGCTGGGGTTTTTTGCCTCCACGGCCTCCTCCCCGCCCTGGGGTATGGCCTTTTCCCTTTGGGAGCGGGCCCCCCCAAGCTCGGGGCCTACGCGACAGCCCCAGCAAACCCTTTTGCCACAGCCGGCAATTTATGTGCCATCCTGGGGGGGGGCTTCATAAACCCGAGCCACTTGTGTGGGTTGTAGACTCCGTTCATGCCCACCAAATAGATGTGAAAGCAACCCCCAGCATTCAAAAATGACCAAAAAATCAGCCAGGGGGAAAACATAGGAACTGAAAAATGGTCTGTGGTCACCAAAATGCAAAACCAGTCCTTTTTTGGGGGGTCTTGCTAAAGCCTATAATTTTCCCCCTGTTGTCTATTCCCTTTTTCCCCCACCCGCATGTGAAATGTATTTTCCCCTTTAGTGTTGCGGCCCCAAATGGACAGTTTGATTTTACAGAAGTTTTGATTGACTTTGGGGTTTTCATTTGTGTTTTTTCCCTTAATTTTTTACATTGTAAATTTAAAAATTATTTTAGCAGACCTTTCCAAG
>JAGTTL010000601.1:0-35000 GCA_036851935.1 Coregonus suidteri | reverse complement strand
GATATGTCTCCACATCCTGTCATGTCTGTAGGTATGTCTCCACATCCTGTCATGTCTGTAGGTATGTCTCCACATCCTGTCATGTCTGTAGGTATGTCTCCACATCCTGTCATGTCTGTAGATATGTCTCCACATCCTGTCATGTCATGTAGATATGTCTCCACATCCTGTCATGTCTGTAGGTATGTCTCCACATCCTGTCATGTCATGTAGATATGTCTCCACATCCTGTCATGTCATGTAGATATGTCTCCACATCCTGTCATGTCTGTAGGTATGTCTCCACATCCTGTCATGTCTGTAGGTATGTCTCCACATCCTGTCATGTCATGTAGGTATGTCTCCACATCCTGTCATGTCTGTAGGTATGTCTCCACATCCTGTCATGTCTGTAGATGTCTCCACATCCTGTAATGTCTGTAGATGTCTCCACATCCTGTCATGTCTGTAGATATGTCTCCACATCATGTCATGTCTGTAGATATGTCTCCACATCCTGTCATGTCTGTAGGTATGTCTCCACATCCTGTCATGTCATGTAGATATGTCTCCACATCCTGTCATGTCTGTAGGTATGTCTCCACATCCTGTCATGTCTGTAGGTATGTCTCCACATCCTGTCATGTCTGTAGGTATGTCTCCACATCCTGTCATGTCTGTAGATATGTCTCCACATCCTGTCATGTCTGTAGGTATGTCTCCACATCCTGTCATGTCTGTAGGTATATGTCTCCACATCCTGTCATGTCTGTAGGTATGTCTCCACATCCCGTCATGTCTGTAGATATGTCTCCACATCCTGTCATGTCTGTAGATATGTCTCCATATCCCGTCATGTCTGTAGGTATGTCTCCACATCCCGTCATGTCTGTAGTTATGTCTCCACATCCCGTCATGTCTGTAGGTATGTCTCCACATGTCATGTCTTTAGTATGTCTCCACATCCTGTCATGTCTGTAGGTATGTCTCCACATCATGTCATGTCTATGTCTCCACATCCTGTCATGTCTGTAGATATGTCTCCACATCCTGTCATGTCTGTAGGTATGTCTCCACATCCTGTCATGTCTGTAGGTATGTCTCCACATCCTGTCATGTCTGTAGATATGTCTCCACATCCTGTCATGTCATGTAGATATGTCTCCACATCCTGTCATGTCTGTAGATATGTCTCCACATCCTGTCATGTCATGTATGTCTGTAGTATGTCTCCACATCCTGTCATGTCTGTAGGTATGTCTCCACATCCTGTCATGTCTGTAGGTATGTCTCCACATCCTGTCATGTCTGTAGATGTCTCACACATCTGTCCTGTAGATATCCTGTCATGTCTGTAGGTATGTCTCCACATCCTGTCATGTCTGTAGATGTCTCCACATCCTGTCATGTCTGTAGGTATGTCTCCACATCCTGTCATGTCTGTAGGTATGTCTCCACATCCTGTCATGTCTGTAGATATGTCTCCACATCCTGTCATGTCTGTAGGTATGTCTCCACATCCTGTCATGTCATGTAGGTATGTCTCCACATCCTGTCATGTCTGTAGATATGTCTCCACATCCTGTCATGTCATGTAGGTATGTCTCCACATCCTGTCATGTCTGTAGGTATGTCTCCACATCCTGTCATGTCTGTAGGTATGTCTCCACATCCTGTCATGTCTGTAGGTATGTCTCCACATCCTGTCATGTCTGTAGGTATGTCTCCACATCCTGTCATGTCTGTAGGTATGTCTCCACATCCTGTCATGTCTGTAGGTATGTCTCCACATCCTGTCATGTCTGTAGATATGTCTCCACATCCCGTCATGTCTGTAGATATGTCTCCACATCCTGTCATGTCTGTAGATATGTCTCCACATCCTGTCATGTCTGTAGGTATGTCTCCACATCCCGTCATGTCTGTAGGTATGTCTCCACATCCTGTCATGTCTGTAGATATGTCTCCACATCCTGTCATGTCTGTAGGTATGTCTCCACATCCTGTCTGTAGGTATGTCTCCACATGTCATGTCTGTAGGTATGTCTCCACATCCTGTCATGTCTGTAGGTATGTCTCCACATCCTGTCATGTCTGTAGATATGTCTCCACATCCTGTCATGTCTGTAGATATGTCTCCACATCCTGTCATGTCTGTAGATATGTCTCCACATCCTGTCATGTCTGTAGGTATGTCTCCACATCCTGTCATGTCTGTAGATATGTCTCCACATCCTGTCATGTCTGTAGATATGTCTCCACATCCTGTCATGTCTGTAGGTATGTCTCCACATCCTGTCATGTCTGTAGGTATGTCTCCACATCCTGTCATGTCTGTAGGTATGTCTCCACATCCTGTCATGTCTGTAGGTATGTCTCCACATCCTGTCATGTCTGTAGGTATGTCTCCACATCCCTGTCATGTCTGTAGGTATGTCTCCACATCCCTGTCATGTCTGTAGGTATGTCTCCACATCCTGTCATGTCTGTAGGTATGTCTCCACATCCCGTCATGTCTGTAGATATGTCTCCACATCCCGTCATGTCTGTAGATATGTCTCCACATCCTGTCATGTCTGTAGGTATGTCTCCACATCCTGTCATGTCTGTAGGTATGTCTCCACATCCTGTCATGTCTGTAGGTATGTCTCCACATCCTGTCATGTCTGTAGTTATGTCTCCACATCCTGTCATGTCTGTAGGTATGTCTCCACATCCTGTCATGTCTGTAGGTATGTCTCCACATCCTGTCATGTCTGTAGGTATGTCTCCACATCCTGTCATGTCTGTAGGTATGTCTCCACACCCTGTCATGTCATGTAGGTATGTCTCCACACCCTGTCATGTCTGTAGATGTCTCCACATCCTGTCATGTGTCTCCACATCCTGTATGTCTGTAGATATGTCTCCACATCCTGTCATGTCTGTAGATATGTCTCCACATCCTGTCATGTCTGTAGATATGTCTCCACATCCTGTCATGTCTGTAGGTATGTCTCCACATCCTGTCATGTCTGTAGGTATGTCTCCACATCCTGTCATGTCTGTAGGTATGTCTCCACATCCTGTCATGTCTGTAGGTATGTCTCCACATCCTGTCATGTCTGTAGGTATGTCTCCACATCCTGTCATGTCTGTAGGTATGTCTCCACATCCTGTCATGTCATGTAGGTATGTCTCCACATCCTGTCATGTCAGGTGTCTCCACATCCTGTCATGTCTGTAGGTATGTCTCCACATCCTGTCATGTCTGTAGATATGTCTCCACATCCTGTCATGTCTGTAGATATGTCTCCACATCCTGTCATGTCTGTAGATATGTCTCCACATCCTGTCATGTCTGTAGGTATGTCTCCACATCCTGTCATGTCTGTAGGTATGTCTCCACATCCTGTCATGTCTGTAGATATGTCTCCACATCCTGTCATGTCATGTAGATATGTCTCCACATCCTGTCATGTCTGTAGGTATGTCTCCACATCCTGTCATGTCATGTAGGTATGTCTCCACATCCTGTCATGTCTGTAGGTATGTCTCCACATCCTGTCATGTCTGTAGGTATGTCTCCACATCCTGTCATGTCTGTAGGTATGTCTCCACATCCTGTCATGTCTGTAGTCTGTAGGTCATGTCTCCACATGTCTCCACATCCTGTCATGTCTGTAGATATGTCTCCACATCCTGTCATGTCTGTAGGTATGTCTCCACATCCTGTCATGTCTGTAGATATGTCTCCACATCCTGTCATGTCCGATATGTCTCCACATCCTGTCATGTCTGTAGGTATGTCTCCACATCCTGTCATGTCTGTAGGTATGTCTCACATCCTGTCATGTCTGTAGGTATGTCTCCACATCCTGTCATGTCTGTAGGTATGTCTCCACATCCTGTCATGTCTGTAGGTATGTCTCCACATCCTGTCATGTCTGTAGGTATGTCTCCACATCCTGTCATGTCTGTAGGTATGTCTCCACATCCTGTCATGTCTGTAGGTATGTCTCCACATCCCGTCATGTCTGTAGATATGTCTCCACATCCCGTCATGTCTGTAGATATGTCTCCACATCCCGTCATGTCTGTAGATATGTCTCCACATCCTGTCATGTCTGTAGTTATGTCTCCACATCCTGTCATGTCTGTAGGTATGTCTCCACATCCTGTCATGTCTGTAGGTATGTCTCCACATCCTGTCATGTCTGTAGGTATGTCTCCACATCCTGTCATGTCTGTAGGTATGTCTCCACATCCTGTCATGTCTGTAGGTATGTCTCCACATCCTGTCATGTCTGTAGGTATGTCTCCACATCCTGTCATGTCTGTAGGTATGTCTCCACATCCTGTCATGTCATGTCTCCACATGTAGTCTGTAGATATGTCTCCACATCCTGTCATGTCTGTAGATATGTCTCCACATCCTGTCATGTCTGTAGATGTCTCCACATCCTGTCATGTCTGTAGATATGTCTCCACATCCTGTCATGTCTGTAGATATGTCTCCACATCCTGTCATGTCTGTAGGTATGTCTCCACATCCTGTCATGTCTGTAGGTATGTCTCCACATCCTGTCATGTCTGTAGGTATGTCTCCACATCCTGTCATGTCTGTAGGTATGTCTCCACATCCTGTCATGTCTGTAGGTATGTCTCCACATCCTGTCATGTCTGTAGGTATGTCTCCACATCCTGTCATGTCTGTAGGTATGTCTCCACATCCTGTCATGTCTGTAGGTATGTCTCCACATCCTGTCATGTCTGTAGGTATGTCCACCACCTGTCATGTCTGTAGATATGTCTCCACATGTCATGTAGGTATGTCTCCACATCCTGTCATGTCTGTAGGTATGTCTCCACATCCTGTCATGTCTGTAGATATGTCTTCACATCCCGTCATGTCTGTAGATATGTCTCCACATCCTGTCATGCCTGTAGGTATGTCTCCACATCCTGTCATGTCATGTAGGTATGTCTCCGCATCCTGTCATGTCTGTAGATATGTCTCCACACATCCTGTCATGTCATGTAGATGTCTCCACATCCTGTCATGTCTGTATGTGTCTCCACATCCTGTCATGTCTGTAGGTATGTCTCCACATCCTGTCATGTCTGTAGGTATGTCTCCACATCCTGTCATGTCTGTAGGTATCCACATCCTGTCTCCACATCCCTGTCATGTCATGTAGGTATGTCTCCACATCCTGTCATGTCTGTAGGTATGTCTCCACATCCTGTCATGTCTGTAGGTATGTCTCCACATCCTGTCATGTCTGTAGGTATGTCTCCACATCCTGTCATGTCTGTAGGTATGTCTCCAGTCATGTCTGTAGGTATGTCTCCACATCCTGTCATGTCTGTAGGTATGTCTCCACATCCTGTCATGTCTGTAGATATGTCTCCACATCCTGTCATGTCTGTAGATATGTCTCCACATCCTGTCATGTCTGTAGGTATGTCTCCACATCCTGTCATGTCTGTAGGTATGTCTCCACATCCTGTCATGTCTGTAGATATGTCTCCACATCCTGTCATGTCTGTAGATATGTCTCCACATCCTGTCATGTCTGTAGATATGTCTCCACATCCTGTCATGTCTGTAGGTATGTCTCCACATCCTGTCATGTCTGTAGATATGTCTCCACATCCTGTCATGTCTGTAGATATGTCTCCACATCCTGTCATGTCTGTAGATATGTCTCCACATCCTGTCATGTCTGTAGGTATGTCTCCACATCCTGTCATGTCTGTAGGTATGTCTCCACATCCTGTCATGTCTGTAGGTATGTCTCCACATCCTGTCATGTCTGTAGGTATGTCTCCACATCCTGTCATGTCTGTAGGTATGTCTCCACATCCTGTCATGTCTGTAGGTCTCCACATCCTGTCATGTCTGTAGGTATGTCTCCACATCCTGTCATGTCTGTAGATATGTCTCCACATCCTGTCATGTCTGTAGATATGTCTCCACATCCTGTCATGTCTGTAGGTATGTCTCCACATCCTGTCATGTCTGTAGTATGTCTCCACATCCTGTCATGTCTGTAGGTATGTCTCCACATCCTGTCATGTCTGTAGGTATGTCTCCACATCCTGTCATGTCTGTAGGTATGTCTCCACATCCTGTCATGTCTGTAGGTATGTCTCCACATCCTGTCATGTCTGTAGGTATGTCTCCACATCCTGTCATGTCTGTAGGTATGTCTCCACATCCTGTCATGTCTGTAGGTATGTCTCCACATCCTGTCAGGTATGTCTCCACATCCTGTCATGTCTGTAGATGTCTCCACATCCTGTCTGTAGATATGTCTCCACATCCTGTCATGTCTGTAGATATGTCTCCACATCCTGTCATGTCAGGTATGTCTCCACATCCTGTCATGTCTGTAGATATGTCTCCACATCCATGTCATATGTCTCCACATCCTGTCAGTCTGTATGTCTCCACATCCTGTCATGTCTGTAGGTATGTCTCCACATCCTGTCATGTCTGTAGGTATGTCTCCACATCCTGTCATGTCTGTAGGTATGTCTCCACATCCTGTCATGTCTGTAGGTATGTCTCCACATCCTGTCATGTCTGTAGGTATGTCTCCACACATCCTGTCATGTCTGTAGGTATGTCTCCACATCCTGTCATGTCTGTAGATATGTCTCCACATCCTGTCATGTCTGTAGGTATGTCTCCACATCCTGTCATGTCTGTAGGTATGTCTCCACATCCTGTCATGTCTGTAGATATGTCTCCACATCCTGTCATGTCTGTAGATATGTCTCCACATCCTGTCATGTCTGTAGGTATGTCTCCACATCCTGTCATGTAGGTATGTCTCCACATCCTGTCATGTCATGTAGATATGTCTCCACATCCTGTCATGTCACATCCTGTCATGTATGTAGATATGTCTCCACATCCTGTCATGTCTGTAGGTATGTCTCCACATCCTGTCATGTCTGTAGGTATGTCTCCACATCCTGTCATGTCTGTAGATATGTCTCCACATCCTGTCATGTCTGTAGGTATGTCTCCACATCCTGTCATGTCTGTAGATATGTCTCCACATCCTGTCATGTCTGTAGGTATGTCTCCACATCCTGTCATGTCTGTAGATATGTCTCCACATCCTGTCATGTCTGTAGGTATGTCTCCACATCCTGTCATGTCTGTAGGTATGTCTCCACATCCTGTCATGTCTGTAGGTATGTCTCCACATCCTGTCATGTCTGTAGGTATGTCTCCACATCCTGTCATGTCTGTAGATATGTCTCCACATCCTGTCATGTCTGTAGATATGTCTCCACATCCTGTCATGTCTGTAGGTATGTCTCCACATCCTGTCATGTCTGTAGGTATGTCTCCACATCCTGTCATGTCTGTAGGTATGTCTCCACATCCTGTCATGTCTGTAGTATGTCCTGTCCACATCCTGTCATGTCTGTAGATATGTCTCCACATCCTGTCATGTCTGTAGGTATGTCTCCACATCCTGTCATGTATGTCTCCACATCCTGTCATGTCTAGATATGTCTCCACATCCTGTCATGTCTGTAGATATGTCTCCACATCCTGTCATGTCTGTAGGTATGTCTCCACATCCTGTCATGTCTGTAGGTATGTCTCCACATCCTGTCATGTCTGTAGGTATGTCTCCACATCCTGTCATGTCTGTAGATATGTCTCCACATCCTGTCATGTCTGTAGGTATGTCTCCACATCCTGTCATGTCTGTAGGTATGTCTCCACATCCCTGTCATGTCTGTAGGTATGTCTCCACATCCTGTCATGTCTGTGTAGGAGGTATGTCTCCACATCCTGTCATGTCTGTAGATATGTCTCCACATCCTGTCATGTCTGTAGATATGTCTCCACATCCTGTCATGTCTGTAGGTATGTCTCCACATCCTGTCATGTCTGTAGGTATGTCTCCACATCCTGTCATGTCTGTAGGTATGTCTCCACATCCTGTCATGTCTGTAGTATGTCTCCACATCCTGTCATGTCTGTAGGTATGTCTCCACATCCTGTCATGTCTGTAGGTATGTCTCCACATCCTGTCATGTCTGTAGGTATGTCTCCACATCCTGTCATGTCTGTAGGTATGTCTCCACATCCTGTCATGTCTGTAGGTATGTCTCCACATCCTGTCATGTCTGTAGGTATGTCTCCACATCCTGTCATGTCTGTAGGTATGTCTCCACATCCTGTCATGTCTGTAGATGTCTCCACATCCTGTCATGTCTGTAGATATGTCTCCACATCCTGTCATGTCTGTAGGTATGTCTCCACATCCTGTCATGTCTGTAGGTCTCCACATGTCCTGTCATGTCTGTAGGTATGTCTCCACATCCTGTCATGTCTGTAGGTATGTCTCCACATCCTGTCATGTCTGTAGGTATGTCTCCACATCCTGTCATGTCTGTAGGTATGTCTCCACATCCTGTCATGTCTGTAGGTATGTCTCCACATCCTGTCATGTCTGTAGGTATGTCTCCACATCCTGTCATGTCTGTAGGTATGTCTCCACATCCTGTCATGTCTGTAGGTATGTCTCCACATCCTGTCATGTCTGTAGATATGTCTCCACATCCTGTCATGTCTGTAGATATGTCTCCACATCCTGTCATGTCTGTAGATATGTCTCCACATCCTGTCATGTCTGTAGTATGTCTCCACATCCTGTGTCTGTAGGTATGTCTCCACATCCTGTCATGTCTGTAGATATGTCTCCACATCCTGTCATGTCTGTAGATATGTCTCCACATCCTGTCATGTCTGTAGATATGTCTCCACATCCTGTCATGTCTGTAGGTATGTCTCCACATCCTGTCATGTCTGTAGTATGTCTCCACATCCTGTCATGTCAGGTATGTCATCCTGTCATGTCTGTAGATATGTCTCCACATCCTGTCATGTCTGTAGGTATGTCTCCACATCCTGTCATGTCTGTAGGTATGTCTCCACATCCTGTCATGTCTGTAGATATGTCTCCACATCCTGTCATGTCTGTAGATATGTCTCCACATCCTGTCATGTCTGTAGGTATGTCTCCACATCCTGTCATGTCTGTAGATATGTCATGTCTCCACATCCTGTCATGTCTGTAGGTATGTCTCCACATCCTGTCATGTCTGTAGGTATGTCTCCACATCCTGTCATGTCTGTAGGTATGTCTCCACATCCCTCATGTCTGTAGGTATGTCTCCACATCCTGTCATGTCTGTAGGTATGTCTCCACATCCTGTCATGTCTGTAGGTATGTCTCTCCTGTCATGTCTGTAGGTATGTCTCCACATCCTGTCATGTCTGTAGATATGTCTCCACATCCTGTCATGTCTGTAGGTATGTCTCCACATCCTGTCATGTCATGTAGATATGTCTCCACATCCTGTCATGTGTCTGTAGGTATGTCTCCACATCCTGTCATGTCTGTAGGTATGTCTCCACATCCTGTCATGTCTGTAGGTATGTCTCCACATCCTGTCATGTCTGTAGATATGTCTCCACATCCTGTCATGTCTGTAGATGTCTCCACATGTCTCCACACATCCTGTCATGTCTGTAGGTATGTCTCCACATCCTCATGTCTGTCATGTCCTGTAGTAGATATGTCTCCACATCCTGTCATGTCTGTAGGTATGTCTCCACATCCTGTCATGTCTGTAGGTATGTCTCCACATCCTGTCATGTCTGTAGTATGTCTCCACATCCTGTCATGTCTGTAGATATGTCTCCACATCCTGTCATGTCTGTCATCCTGTCATGTCTGTAGGTATGTCTCCACATCCTGTCATGTCTGTAGATATGTCTCCACATCCTGTCATGTCTGTAGATATGTCTCCACATCCTGTCATGTCTGTAGGTATGTCTCCACATCCTGTCATGTCTGTAGATATGTCTCCACATCCTGTCATGTCTGTAGGTATGTCTCCACATCCTGTCATGTCTGTAGTATGTCTCCACATCCTGTCATGTCTGTAGGTATGTCTCCACATCCTGTCATGTCTGTAGGTATGTCTCCACATCCTGTCATGTCTGTAGATATGTCTCCACATCCTGTCATGTCTGTAGATATGTCTCCACATCCTGTCATGTCTGTAGGTATGTCTCCACATCCTGTCATGTCTGTAGGTATGTCTCCACATCCTGTCATGTCTGTAGGTATGTCTCCACATCCTGTCATGTCTGTAGATATGTCTCCACATCCTGTCATGTCATGTAGATATGTCTCCACATCCTGTCATGTCTGTAGGTATGTCTCCACATCCTGTCATGTCTGTAGGTATGTCTCCACATCCTGTCATGTCTGTAGGTATGTCTCCACATCCTGTCATGTCTGTAGGTATGTCTCCACATCCTGTCATGTCTGTAGGTATGTCTCCACATCCTGTCATGTCTGTAGGTATGTCTCCACATCCTGTCATGTCTGTAGGTATGTCTCCACATCCTGTCATGTCTGTAGATGTCTCCACATCCTGTCATGTCTGTAGATATGTCTCCACATCCTGTCATGTCTGTAGGTATGTCTCCACATCCTGTCATGTCTGTAGATATGTCTCCACATCCTGTCATGTCTGTAGTATGTCTCCACATCCTGTCATGTCTGTAGGTATGTCTCCACATCCTGTCATGTCTGTAGGTATGTCTCCACATCCTGTCATGTCTGTAGGTATGTCTCCACATCCTGTCATGTCTGTAGGTATGTCTCCACATCCTGTCATGTCTGTAGGTATGTCTCCACATCCTGTCATGTCTGTAGGTATGTCTCCACATCCTGTCACATCTGTCTCCACATCCTGTCATGTCTGTAGATATGTCTCCACATCCTGTCATGTCTGTAGATATGTCTCCACATCCTGTCATGTCTGTAGATATGTCTCCACATCCTGTCATGTCTGTAGGTATGTCTCCACATCCCTGTCATGTCTGTAGGTATGTCTCCACATCCTCATGTCATGTCTCCACATGTATGTCTGTAGGTATGTCTCCACATCCTGTCATGTCTGTAGTCATGTCTGTCATGTCTGTAGATATGTCTCCACATCCTCATGTCATGTGTCTCCACATCCTGTCATGTCTGTAGGTATGTCTCCACATCCTGTCATGTCTGTAGGTATGTCTCCACATCCTGTCATGTCTGTAGGTATGTCTCCACATCCTGTCATGTCTGTAGATATGTCTCCACATCCTGTCATGTCTGTAGATATGTCTCCACATCCTGTCATGTCTGTAGGTATGTCTCCACATCCTGTCATGTCTGTAGGTATGTCTCCACATCCTGTCATGTCTGTAGATATGTCTCCACATCCTGTCATGTCTGTAGATATGTCTCCACATCCTGTCATGTCTGTAGGTATGTCTCCACATCCTGTCATGTCATGTAGATATGTCTCCACATCCTGTCATGTATGTAGATATGTCTCCACATCCTGTCATGTCATGTAGGTATGTCTCCACATCCTGTCATGTCTGTAGGTATGTAGACATCCTGTCTCCTGTAGGTATCTCCACATGTCATGTCTGTAGGTATATGTCTCCACATCCTGTCATGTCTGTAGAGATGTACATATGTCATGTCTGTAGATATGTCTCCACATCCTGTCATGTCTGTAGGTATGTCTCCACATCCTGTCATGTCTGTAGATATGTCTCCACATCCTGTCATGTCTGTAGATATGTCTCCACATCCTGTCATGTCTGTAGGTATGTCTCCACATCCTGTCATGTCTGTAGGTATGTCTCCACATGTCATGTCTGTAGGTATGTCTCCACATCCTGTCATGTCTGTAGGTATGTCTCCACATCCTGTCATGTCTGTAGGTATGTCTCACATCCGTCCATGTCTGTAGGTATGTCTCCACATCCTGTCATGTCTGTAGGTATGTCTCCACATCCTGTCATGTCTGTAGATATGTCTCCACATCCTGTCATGTCTGTAGGTATGTCTCCACATCCTGTCATGTCTGTAGGTATGTCTCCACATCCTGTCATGTCTGTAGGTATGTCTCCACATCCTGTCATGTCTGTAGGTATGTCTCCACATCCTGTCATGTCTGTAGGTATGTCTCCACATCCTGTCATGTCTGTAGATATGTCTCCACATCCTGTCATGTCTGTAGGTATGTCTCCACATCCTGTCATGTCTGTAGGTATGTCTCCACATCCTGTCATGTCTGTAGGTATGTCTCCACATCCTGTCATGTCTGTAGGTATGTCTCCACATCCTGTCTCATGTCCTGTAGGTATGTCTCCACATCCTGTCATGTCTGTAGATATGTCTCCACACATCCTGTCATCCGTCTGTAGATATGTCTCCACATCCTGTCATGTCTGTAGGTATGTCTCCACATCCTGTCATGTCTGTAGATATGTCTCCACATCCTGTCATGTCTGTAGGTATGTCTCCACATCCTGTCATGTCTGTAGGTATGTCTCCACATCCTGTCATGTCTGTAGGTGTCTCCACATCCTGTCATGTCTGTAGTCTATGTCTCCACATCCTGTCATGTCTGTAGGTATGTCTCCACATCCTGTCATGTCTGTAGGTATGTCTCCACATCCTGTCATGTCTGTAGGTATGTCTCCACATCCTGTCATGTCTGTAGGTATGTCTCCACATCCTGTCATGTCTGTAGGTATGTCTCCACATCCTGTCATGTCTGTAGGTATGTCTCCACATCCTGTCATGTCTGTAGATATGTCTCCACATCCTGTCATGTCTGTAGATATGTCTCCACATCCTGTCATGTCTGTAGATATGTCTCCACATCCTGTCATGTCTGTAGGTATGTCTCCACATCCTGTCATGTCTGTAGGTATGTCTCCACATCCTGTCATGTCTGTAGATATGTCTCCACATCCATGTCTGTAGTCTCCACATCCTGTCATGTCTGTAGATATGTCTCCACATCCTGTCATGTCTGTAGGTATGTCTCCACATCCTGTCATGTCTGTAGGTATGTCTCCACATCCTGTCATGTCTGTAGGTATGTCTCCACATCCTGTCATGTCTGTAGATATGTCTCCACATCCTGTCATGTCTGTAGATTATGTCTCCATCCTGTCATGTCTGTAGGTATGTCTCCACATCCTGTCATGTCTGTAGGTATGTCTCCACATCCTGTCATGTCTGTAGGTATGTCTCCACATCCTGTCATGTCTGTAGATATGTCTCCACATCCTGTCATGTCTGTAGGTATGTCTCCACATCCTGTCATGTCTGTAGGTATGTCTCCACATCCTGTCATGTCTGTAGATATGTCTCCACATCCTGTCATGTCTGTAGGTATGTCTCCACATCCTGTCATGTCTGTAGGTATGTCTCCACATGTCTGTAGGTATGTCTCCACATCCTGTCATGTCTGTAGTATGTCTCCACATCCTGTCATGTCTGTAGGTATGTCTCCACATCCTGTCATGTCTGTAGGTATGTCTCCACATCCTGTCATGTCTGTAGGTATGTCTCCACATCCTGTCATGTCTGTAGGTATGTCTCCACATCCTGTCATGTCTGTAGGTATGTCTCCACATCCTGTCATGTCTGTAGGTATGTCTCCACATCCTGTCATGTCTGTAGATATGTCTCCACATCCTGTCATGTCTGTAGGTATGTCTCCACATCCTGTCATGTCTGTAGGTATGTCTCCACATCCTGTCATGTCTGTAGATATGTCTTCACATCCCGTCATGTCTGTAGATATGTCTCCACATCCTGTCATGTCTGTCATGTCTGTAGGTATGTCTCCACATCCTGTCATGTCTGTAGATATGTCTCCACATCCTGTCATGTCTGTAGGTATGTCTCCACATCCTGTCATGTCTGTAGTATAGTCTCCACATCCTGTCATGTCTGTAGGTATGTCTCCACATCCTGTCATGTCTGTAGGTATGTCTCCACATCCTGTCATGTCTGTAGATATGTCTCCACATCCTGTCATGTCTGTAGGTATGTCCACATCCTGTCATGTCTGTAGATGTCCATGTCTGTAGTCTGTAGATATGTCTCCCACATCCTGTCACATCCTGTAGATGTCTCCACATCCTGTCATGTAGATATGTCTCCACATCCCGTCATGTCAGGTCCTGTCTCCACATCCTGTCATGTCTGTAGGTATGTCTCCACATCCTGTCATGTCTGTAGGTATGTCTCCACATCCTGTCATGTCTGTAGGTATGTCTCCACATCCTGTCATGTCTGTAGGTATGTCTCTCCACATCCTGTCATGTCTGTAGATATGTCTCCATCCTGTCATGTCTGTAGGTGTCATGTCCTGTGTAGGTATGTCTCCACATCCTGTCATGTCTGTAGGTATGTCTCCACATCCTGTCATGTCTGTAGATATGTCTCCACATCCTGTCATGTCTGTAGATATGTCTCCACATCCTGTCATGTCTGTAGGTATGTCTCCACATCCTGTCATGTCTGTAGATATGTCTCCACATCCTGTCATGTCTGTAGGTATGTCTCCACATCCTGTCATGTCTGTAGGTATGTCTCCACATCCTGTCATGTCTGTAGGTATGTCTCCACATCCTGTCATGTCTGTAGGTATGTCTCCACATCCTGTCATGTCTGTAGGTATGTCTCCACATCCTGTCATGTCTGTAGTATGTCTCCACATCCTGTCATGTCTGTAGGTATGTCTCCACATCCTGTCATGTCTGTAGGTATGTCTCCACATCCTGTCATGTCTGTAGGTATGTCTCCACATCCTGTCATGTCTGTAGGTATGTCTCCACATCCTGTCATGTCTGTAGATATGTCTCCACATCCTGTCATGTCTGTAGATATGTCTCCACATCCTGTCATGTCTGTAGATATGTCTCCACATCCTGTCATGTCTGTAGGTATGTCTCCACATCCTGTCATGTCATGTAGATGTCTCCACATCCTGTCTGTCTGTACATGTCCCACATCCTGTCATGTCTGTAGGTATGTCTCCACATCCTGTCATGTCTGTAGGTATGTCTCCACATCCTGTCATGTCTGTAGGTATGTCTCCACATCCTGTCATGTCTGTAGGTATGTCTCCACATCCTGTCATGTCTGTAGGTATGTCTCCACATCCTGTCATGTCTGTAGATATGTCTCCACATCCTGTCATGTCTGTAGGTATGTCTCCACATCCTATGTCTCCACATCTCCACATGTCATGTCTGTAGGTATGTCTCCACATCCTGTCATGTCTGTAGATATGTCTCCACATCCTGTCATGTCCAGATATGTCTCCACATCCCGTCATGTCTGTAGGTATGTCTCCACATCCTGTCATGTCTGTAGGTATGTCTCCACATCCTGTCATGTCTGTAGGTATGTCTCCACATCCTGTCATGTCTGTAGATATGTCTCCACATCCTGTCATGTCTGTAGGTATGTCTCCACATCCTGTCATGTCTGTAGGTATGTCACATCCTGTCATGTCTGTAGGTATGTCTCCACATCCTGTCATGTCTGTAGATATGTCTCCACATCCTGTCATGTCTGTAGGTATGTCTCCACATCCTGTCATGTCTGTAGGTATGTCTCCACATCCTGTCATGTCTGTAGATATGTCTCCACATCCTGTCATGTCTGTAGGTATGTCTCCACATCCTGTCATGTCTGTAGGTATGTCTCCACATCCTGTCATGTCTGTAGATCCCTGTCATGTCTGTAGGTATGTCTCCACATCCTGTCATGTCTGTAGATATGTCTCCACATCCTGTCATGTCTGTAGGTATGTCTCCACATCCTGTCATGTCTGTAGGTATGTCTCCACATCTGTCATGTCTGTAGGTATGTCTCCACATCCTGTCATGTCTGTAGGTATGTCTCCACATCCTGTCATGTCTGTAGGTATGTCTCCACATCCTGTCATGTCTGTAGATATGTCTCCACATCCTGTCATGTCTGTAGGTATGTCTCCACATCCTGTCATGTCTGTAGGTATGTCTCCACATCCTGTCATGTCTGTAGGTATGTCTCCACATCCTGTCATGTCTGTAGGTATGTCTCCACATCCTGTCATGTCTGTAGGTATGTCTCCACATCCTGTCATGTCTGTAGGTATGTCTCCACATCCTGTCATGTCTGTAGATATGTCTCCACATCCTGTCATGTCTGTAGATATGTCTCCACATCCTGTCATGTCTGTAGGTATGTCTCCACATCCTGTCATGTCATGTAGGTATGTCTCCACATCCTGTCATGTCTGTAGGTATGTCTCCACATCCTGTCATGTCTGTAGGTATGTCTCCACATCCTGTCATGTCTGTAGTGTCTCCACATCCTGTCATGTCTGTAGGTATGTCTCCACATCCTGTCATGTCTGTAGGTATGTCTCCACATGTCTGTAGGTATGTCTCCACATCCTGTCATGTCTGTAGGTATGTCTCCACATCCTGTCATGTCTGTAGGTATGTCTCCACATCCACATGTCTGTGGTATGTCTCCACATCCTGTCATGTCTGTAGGTATGTCTCCACATCCTGTCATGTCTGTAGATATGTCTCCACATCCCGTCATGTCTGTAGATATGTCTCCACATCCTGTCATGTCTGTAGGTATGTCTCCACATCCTGTCATGTCTGTAGGTATGTCTCCACATCCTGTCATGTCTGTAGGTATGTCTCCACATCCTGTCATGTCTGTAGGTATGTCTCCACATCCTGTCATGTCTGTAGGTATGTCTCCACATCCTGTCATGTCTGTAGGTATGTCTCCACATCCTGTCATGTCTGTAGGTATGTCTCCACATCCTGTCATGTCTGTAGGTATGTCTCCACATCCTGTCATGTCTGTAGATATGTCTCCACATCCTGTCATGTCTGTAGGTATGTCTCCACATCCTGTCATGTCTGTAGATATGTCTCCACATCCTGTCATGTCTGTAGGTATGTCTCCACATCCTGTCATGTCTGTAGATATGTCTCCACATCCTGTCATGTCTGTAGGTATGTCTCCACATCCTGTCATGTCTGTAGATATGTCTCCACATCCTGTCATGTCTGTAGGTATGTCTCCACATCCTGTCATGTCTGTAGGTATGTCTCCACATCCTGTCATGTCTGTAGTATGTCTCCACATCCTGTCATGTCTGTAGGTATGTCTCCACATCCTGTCATGTCTGTAGGTATGTCTCCACATCCTGTCATGTCTGTAGGTATGTCTCCACATCCTGTCATGTCTGTAGATATGTCTCCACATCCTGTCATGTCTGTAGATATCTCCACATCCTGTCATGTCTGTAGGTATGTCTCCACATCCTGTCATGTCTGTAGGTATGTCTCCATCATCCTGTCATGTCTGTAGATATGTCTCCACATCCTGTCATGTCTGTAGGTATGTCTCCACATCCTGTCATGTCTGTAGTATGTCTCCACATCCTGTCATGTCTGTAGGTATGTCTCCACATCCTGTCATGTCTGTAGGTATGTCTCCACATCCTGTCATGTCTGTAGGTATGTCTCCACATCCTGTCATGTCTGTAGATATGTCTCCACATCCTGTCATGTCTGTAGGTATGTCTCCACATCCTGTCATGTCTGTAGGTATGTCTCCACATCCTGTCATGTCTGTAGATATGTCTCCACATCCTGTCATGTCTGTAGATATGTCTCCACATCCTGTCATGTCTGTAGGTATGTCTCCACATCCTGTCATGTCTGTAGGTATGTCTCCACATCCTGTCATGTCTGTAGGTATGTCTCCACATCCTGTCATGTCTGTAGGTATGTCTCCACATCCTGTCATGTCTGTAGATATGTCTCCACATCCTGTCATGTCTGTAGGTATGTCTCCACATCCTGTCATGTCTGTAGGTATGTCTCCACATCCTGTCATGTCTGTAGGTATGTCTCCACATCCTGTCATGTCTGTAGATATGTCTCCACATCCTGTCATGTCTGTAGATATGTCTCCACATCCTGTCATGTCTGTAGGTATGTCTCCACATCCTGTCATGTCTGTAGATATGTCTCCACATCCTGTCATGTCTGTAGATATGTCTCCACATCCTGTCATGTCTGTAGGTATGTCTCCACATCCTGTCATGTCATGTAGATATGTCTCCACATCCTGTCATGTCTGTAGATATGTCTCCACATCCTGTCATGTCTGTAGATATGTCTCCACATCCTGTCATGTCTGTAGATATGTCTCCACATCCTGTCATGTCTGTAGGTATGTCTCCACATCCTGTCATGTCATGTAGGTATGTCTCCACATCCTGTCATGTCTGTAGGTATGTCTCCACATCCTGTCATGTCTGTAGATATGTCTCCACATCCTGTCATGTCTGTAGGTATGTCTCCACATCCTGTCATGTCTGTAGATATGTCTCCACATCCTGTCATGTCTGTAGGTAGTCTCCACATCCTGTCATGTCTGTAGGTATGTCTCCACATCCTGTCATGTCTGTAGGTATGTCTCCACATCCTGTCATGTCTGTAGTATGTCTCCACATCCTGTCATGTCTGTAGGTATGTCTCCACATCCTGTCATGTCTGTAGATATGTCTCCACATCCTGTCATGTCTGTAGGTATGTCTCCACATCCTGTCATGTCTGTAGGTATGTCTCCACATCCTGTCATGTCTGTAGGTATGTCTCCACATCCTGTCATGTCTGTAGGTATGTCTCCACATCCTGTCATGTCTGTAGGTATGTCTCCACATCCTCATGTCTGTAGGTATGTCTCCACATCCTGTCATGTCTGTAGGTATGTCTCCACATCCTGTCATGTCTGTAGGTATGTCTCCACATCCTGTCATGTCTGTAGGTATGTCTCCACATCCTGTCATGTCTGTAGATATGTCTCCACATCCTGTCATGTCTGTAGGTATGTCTCCACATCCTGTCATGTCTGTAGATATGTCTCCACATCCTGTCATGTCTGTAGGATATGTCTCCACATCCTGTCATGTCATGTAGGTATGTCTCCACATCCTGTCATGTCTGTAGATATGTCTCCACATCCTGTCATGTCTGTAGGTATGTCTCCACATCCTGTCATGTCTGTAGGTATGTCTCCACATCCTGTCATGTCTGTAGGTATGTCTCCACATCCTGTCATGTCTGTAGGTATGTCTCCACATCCTGTCATGTCTGTAGGTATGTCTCCACATCCCTGTCATGTCATGTAGGTATGTCTCCACACCCTGTCATGTCTGTAGATGTCTCCACATCCTGTCATGTCCTGTTGTAGGTAGATGTCTCCACATCCTGTCATGTCTGTAGATATGTCTCCACATCCTGTCATGTCTGTAGGTATGTCTCCACATCCTGTCATGTCATGTAGATATGTCTCCACATCCTGTCATGTCTGTAGGTATGTCTCCACATCCTGTCATGTCTGTAGGTATGTCTCCACATCCTGTCATGTCTGTAGGTATGTCTCCACATCCTGTCATGTCTGTAGGTATGTCTCCACATCCTGTCATGTCATTTATGTCTCCACATCCTGTCATGTCTGTAGATATGTCTCCACATCCTGTCATGTCTGTAGGTATGTCTCCACATCCTGTCATGTCTGTAGGTATGTCTCCACATCCTGTCATGTCTGTAGATATGTCTCCACATCCTGTCCTCATGTAGATGTCTCCACATCCTGTCATGTCTGTAGGTATGTCTCCACATCCTGTCATGTCATGTAGATATGTCTCCACATCCTGTCATGTCTGTAGGTATGTCTCCACATCCTGTCATGTCTGTAGGTATGTCTCCACATCCTGTCATGTCTGTAGGTCTCTACATCCTGTCATGTCTGTAGATATGTCTCCACATCCTGTCATGTCTGTAGGTATGTCTCCACATCCTGTCATGTCTGTAGGTATGTCTCCACATCCTGTCATGTCATGTCTGTCATGTCTGTAGATATGTCTCCACATCCTGTCATGTCTGTAGATATGTCTCCACATCCTGTCATGTCTGTAGGTATGTCTCCACATCCTGTCATGTCATGTAGATATGTCTCCACATCCTGTCATGTCTGTAGGTATGTCTCCACATCCTGTCATGTCATGTAGATATGTCTCCACATCCTGTCATGTCTGTAGATATGTCTCCACATCCTGTCATGTCTGTAGATATGTCTCCACATCCTGTCATGTCATGTAGATATGTCTCCACATCCTGTCATGTCTGTAGGTATGTCTCCACATCCTGTCATGTCATGTAGATATGTCTCCACATCCTGTCATGTCTGTAGGTATGTCTCCACATCCTGTCATGTCTGTAGATATGTCTCCACATCCTGTCATGTCTGTAGGTATGTCTCCACATCCTGTCATGTCTGTAGGTATGTCTCCACATCCTGTCATGTCTGTAGGTATGTCTCCACATCCTGTCATGTCTGTAGATATGTCTCCACATCCTCCTGTCATGTCCACATCCTGTCAGTCTGTAGATGTCTCCACATCCTGTCATGTCTGTAGATATGTCTCCACATCCTGTCATGTCTGTAGGTATGTCTCCACATCCCGTCATGTCTGTAGATATGTCTCCACATCCCGTCATGTCTGTAGGTATGTCTCCACATCCTGTCATGTCTGTAGGTATGTCTCCACATCCTGTCATGTCTGTAGGTATGTCTCCACATCCTGTCATGTCTGTAGGTATGTCTCCACATCCTGTCATGTCTGTAGATATGTCTCCACATCCTGTCATGTCTGTAGATATGTCTCCACATCCTGTCATGTCTGTAGATATGTCTCCACATCCTGTCATGTCTGTAGGTATGTCTCCACATCCTGTCATGTCTGTGTATGTCTCCACATCCTGTCATGTCTGTAGGTATGTCTCCACATCCTGTCATGTCTGTAGGTATGTCTCCACATCCTGTCATGTCTGTAGGTATGTCTCCACATCCTGTCATGTCTGTAGGTATGTCTCCACATCCTGTCATGTCTGTAGGTATGTCTCCACATCCTGTCATGTCTGTAGGTATGTCTCCACATCCTGTCATGTCTGTAGATATGTCTCCACATCCTGTCATGTCTGTAGGTATGTCTCCACATCCTGTCATGTCTGTAGATATGTCTCCACATCCTGTCATGTCTGTAGATGTCTCCACATCCTGTCATGTCTGTAGATATGTCTCCACATCCTGTCATGTCTGTAGGTATGTCTCCACATCCTGTCATGTCTGTAGATATGTCTCCACATCCTGTCATGTCTGTAGGTATGTCTCCACATCCTGTCATGTCTGTAGGTATGTCTCCACATCCTGTCATGTCTGTAGGTATGTCTCTCCACATCCTGTCATGTCTGTAGGTATGTCTCCACATCCTGTCATGTCTGTAGGTATGTCTCCACATCCTGTCATGTCTGTAGGTATGTCTCCACATCCTGTCATGTCTGTAGATATGTCTCCACATCCTGTCATGTAGATGTCTCTGTATGTCTGTAGATATGTCTCCACATCCTGTCATGTCTGTAGGTATGTCTCCACATCCTGTCATGTCTGTAGATATGTCTCCACATCCTGTCATGTCTGTAGGTATGTCTCCACATCCTGTCATGTCTGTAGGTATGTCTCCACATCCTGTCATGTCTGTAGGTATGTCTCCACATCCTGTCATGTCTGTAGGTATGTCTCCACATCCTGTCATGTCTGTAGATATGTCTCCACATCCTGTCATGTCTGTAGATATGTCTCCACATCCTGTCATGTCTGTAGATATGTCTCCACATCCTGTCATGTCTGTAGGTATGTCTCCACATCCTGTCATGTCTGTAGATATGTCTCCACATCCTGTCATGTCTGTAGATATGTCTCCACATCCTGTCATGTCTGTAGGTATGTCTCCACATCCTGTCATGTCTGTAGGTATGTCTCCACATCCTGTCATGTCTGTAGGTATGTCTCCACCTCCACATCCTGTCATGTCATGTAGATATGTCTCCACATCCTGTCATGTCTGTAGGTATGTCTCCACATCCTGTCATGTCTGTAGGTATGTCTCCACATCCTGTCATGTCTGTAGATATGTCTCCACATCCTGTCATGTCTGTAGGTATGTCTCCACATCCTGTCATGTCTGTCTGTATGTCTGTCTCCACATCCTGTCATGTCTGTAGGTATGTCTCCACATCCTGTCATGTCTGTAGATATGTCTCCACATCCTGTCATGTCATGTAGATATGTCTCTTATCCTGTCATGTCACTCCACATCCTGTCATGTCTGTAGATATGTCTCCACATCCTGTCATGTCTGTAGATATGTCTCCACATCCTGTCATGTCATGTAGATATGTCTCCACATCCTGTCATGTCTGTAGGTATGTCTCCACATCCTGTCATGTCTGTAGATATGTCTCCACATCCTGTCATGTCTGTAGATATGTCTCCACATCCTGTCATGTCTGTAGATATGTCTCCACATCCTGTCATGTCTGTAGGTATGTCTCCACATCCTGTCATGTCTGTAGGTATGTCTCCACATCCTGTCATGTCATGTAGGTATGTCTCCACATCCTGTCATGTCTGTAGATATGTCTCCACATCCTGTCATGTCTGTAGGTATGTCTCCACATCCTGTCATGTCTGTAGATGTCTCCACATCCTGTCATGTCTGTAGGTATGTCTCCACATCCTGTCATGTCTGTAGGTATGTCTCCACATCCTGTCATGTCTGTAGGTATGTCTCCACATCCTGTCATGTCTGTAGGTATGTCTCCACATCCTGTCATGTAGTAGGTATGTCTCCACATCCTGTCATGTCTGTAGGTATGTCTCCACATCCCGTCATGTCTGTAGATATGTCTCCACATCCCGTCATGTCTGTATATGTCTCCACATCCCGTCATGTCTGTAGGTATGTCTCCACATCCTGTCATGTCTGTAGATATGTCTCCACATCCTGTCATGTCTGTAGGTTATGTCTCCACATCCTGTCATGTCTGTAGGTATGTCTCCACATCCTGTCATGTCATAGTCTCCACATCCTGTCATGTCTGTATGTCTGTCTCCACATCCTGTCATGTCTGTAGGTATGTCTCCACATCCTGTCATGTCTGTAGATGTCTCCACATCCTGTCATGTCTGTAGATGTCTCCACATCCTGTCATGTCTGTAGATATGTCTCCACATCCTGTCATGTCTGTAGATGTCTCCACATCCTGTCATGTCTGTAGATATGTCTCCACATCCTGTCATGTCTGTAGGTATGTCTCCACATCCTGTCATGTCTGTAGATATGTCTCCACATCCTGTCATGTCTGTAGGTATGTCTCCACATCCTGTCATGTCTGTAGGTATGTCTCCACATCCTGTCATGTCTGTAGGTATGTCTCCACATCCTGTCATGTCTGTAGGTATGTCTCCACATCCTGTCATGTCTGTAGGTATGTCTCCCACATCCTGTCATGTCTGTAGGTATGTCTCCACATCCTGTCATGTCTGTAGATATGTCTCCACATCCTGTCATGTCTGTAGATGTCTCCACATTCTGTCATGTCTGTAGATATGTCTCCACATCCTGTCATGTCTGTAGGTATGTCTCCACATCCCGTCATGTCATGTAGATATGTCTCCACATCCCGTCATGTCTGTAGGTATGTCTCCACATCCTGTCATGTCTGTAGGTATGTCTCCACATCCTGTCATGTCTGTAGGTATGTCTCCACATCCTGTCATGTCTGTAGGTATGTCTCCACATCCTGTCATGTCTGTATTTATGTCACATCCTGTCATGTCTGTAGATATGTCTCCACATCCTGTCATGTCTGTAGGTATGTCTCCACATCCTGTCATGTCTGTAGGTATGTCTCCACATCCTGTCATGTCTGTAGATATGTCTCCACATCCTGTCATGTCATGTAGATATGTCTCCACATCCTGTCATGTCTGTAGGTATGTCTCCACATCCTGTCATGTCATGTATATGTCTCCACATCCTGTCATGTCTGTAGGTATGTCTCCACATCCTGTCATGTCTGTAGGTATGTCTCCACATCCTGTCATGTCTGTAGATATGTCTCCACATCCTGTCATGTCTGTAGATATGTCTCCACATCCTGTCATGTCTGTAGGTATGTCTCCACATCCTGTCATGTCTGTAGGTATGTCTCCACATCCTGTCATGTCTGTAGATATGTCTCCACATCCTGTCATGTCTGTAGATATGTCTCCACCTGTCATGTCATGTAGATATGTCTCTTATCCTGTCATGTCTGTAGGTATGTCTCCACATCCTGTCATGTCTGTAGATATGTCTCCACATCCTGTCATGTCTGTAGGTATGTCCACATCCTGTCATGTCTGTAGGTATGTCTCCACATCCTGTCATGTCTGTAGATATGTCTCCACATCCTGTCATGTCATGTAGATATGTCTCTTATCCTGTCATGTCATGTAGATATGTCTCTTATCCTGTCATGTCTGTAGGTATGTCTCCACATCCTGTCATGTCATGTAGATATGTCTCCACATCCTGTCATGTCTGTAGGTATGTCTCCACATCCTGTCATGTCATGTAGATATGTCTCCACATCCTGTCATGTATGTAGATATGTCTCCACATCCTGTCATGTCATGTAGGTATGTCTCCACATCCTGTCATGTCTGTAGGTATGTCTCCACATCCTGTCATGTCTGTAGATGTCTCCACATCCTGTCATGTCTGTAGATGTCTCCACATCCTGTCATGTCTGTAGATATGTCTCCACATCCTGTCATGTCTGTAGATATGTCTCCACATCCTGTCATGTCTGTAGGTATGTCTCCACATCCCGTCATGTCATGTAGATATGTCTCCACATCCTGTCATGTCTGTAGGTATGTCTCCACATCCTGTCATGTCTGTAGGTATGTCTCCACATCCTGTCATGTCTGTAGGTATGTCTCCACATCCTGTCATGTCTGTAGGTATGTCTCCACATCCTGTCATGTCTGTAGATATATGTCTCCACATCCTGTCATGTCTGTAGATATGTCTCCACATCCCGTCATGTCTGTAGATATGTCTCCACATCCTGTCATGTCTGTAGGTATGTCTCCACATCCCGTCATGTCTGTAGTTATGTCTCCACATCCCGTCATGTCTGTAGGTATGTCTCCACATCCCGTCATGTCTGTAGTTATGTCTCCACATCCTGTGTCTGTAGGTATGTCTCCACATCCTGTCATGTCTGTAGGTATGTCTCCACATCCTGTCATGTCTGTAGGTATGTCTCCACATCCTGTCATGTCTGTAGGTATGTCTCCACATCCTGTCATGTCTGTAGGTATGTCTCCACATCCTGTCATGTCTGTAGGTATGTCTCACACATGTCCTGTAGATCATGTCATGTCTGTAGATGTCTCCACATCCTGTCATGTCTGTAGATATGTCTCCACATCCTGTCATGTCTGTAGTATGTCTCCACATCCTGTCATGTCTGTAGATATGTCTCCACATCCTGTCATGTCTGTAGGTATGTCTCCACATCCTGTCATGTCTGTAGGTATGTCTCCACATCCTGTCATGTCTGTAGGTATGTCTGCACATCCTGTCATGTCTGTAGGTATGTCTCCACATCCTGTCATGTCATGTAGGTATGTCTCCACATCCTGTCATGTCTGTAGGTATGTCTCCACATCCTGTCATGTCTGTAGATATGTCTCCACATCCTGTCATGTCTGTAGGTATGTCTCCACATCCTGTCATGTCTGTAGATATGTCTCCACATCCTGTCATGTCTGTAGGTATGTCTCCACATCCTGTCATGTCATGTAGATATGTCCACATCCCGTCATGTCTGTAGGTATGTCTCCACATCCTGTCATGTCTGTAGGTATGTCTCCACATCCTGTCATGTCTGTAGGTATGTCTCTACATCCTGTCATGTCCAGGTATGTCTCCACATCCTGTCATGTCTGTAGATATGTCTCCACATCCTGTCATGTCTGTAGATATGTCTCCACATCCTGTCATGTCTGTAGGTATGTCTCCACATCCTGTCATGTCTGTAGGTATGTCTCCACATCCTGTCATGTCTGTAGATATGTCTCCACATCCTGTCATGTCATGTAGATATGTCTCCACATCCTGTCATGTCTGTAGGTATGTCTCCACATCCTGTCATGTCATGTATATATGTCTCCACATCCTGTCATGTCTGTAGGTATGTCTCAAAAATCCTGTCATGTCATGTAGGTATGTCTCCACATCCTGTCATGTCTGTAGATGTCTCCACATCCTGTCATGTCTGTAGGTATGTCTCCACATCCTGTCATGTCTGTAGATATGTCTCCACATCCTGTCATGTCTGTAGATGTCTCCACATCCTGTCATGTCTGTAGATATGTCTCCACATCCTGTCATGTCTGTAGGTATGTCTCCACATCCTGTCATGTCATGTAGATATGTCTCCACATCCTGTCATGTCATGTAGATATGTCTCCACATCCTGTCATGTCTGTAGGTATGTCTCCACATCCTGTCATGTCTGTAGGTATGTCTCCACATCCTGTCATGTCTGTAGGTATGTCTCCACATCCTGTCATGTCTGTAGGTATGTCTCCACATCCCGTCATGTCTGTAGGTATGTCTCCACATCCCGTCATGTCTGTAGATATGTCTCCACATCCCGTCATGTCTGTAGGTATGTCTCCACATCCCGTCATGTCTGTAGGTATGTCTCCACATCCCGTCATGTCTGTAGGTATGTCTCCACATCCTTTCATGTCTGTAGGTATGTCTCCACATCCTGTCATGTCTGTAGGTATGTCTCCACATCCTGTCATGTCTGTAGGTATGTCTCCACATCCTGTCATGTCTGTAGGTATGTCTCCACATCCTGTCATGTCTGTAGGTATGTCTCCACATCCTGTCATGTCTGTAGGTATGTATCCACATCCTGTCATGTCTGTAGGTATGTCTCCACATCCTGTCATGTCTGTAGGTATGTCTCCACATCCTGTCATGTCATGTAGATATGTCTCCACATCCTGTCATGCCTGTAGGTATGTCTCCACATCCTGTCATGTCATGTAGATATGTCTCCGCATCCTGTCATGTCATGTAGATATGTCTCCACATCCTGTCATGTCATGTAGATATGTCTCCACATCCTGTCATGTCTGTAGATATGTCTCCACATCCTGTCATGTCATGTAGGTATGTCTCCACATCCTGTCATGTCTGTAGGTATGTCTCCACATCCTGTCATGTCTGTAGGTATGTCTCCACATCCTGTCATGTCTGTAGATGTCTCCACATCCTGTCATGTCTGTAGATGTCTCCACATCCTGTCATGTCTGTAGATGTCTCCACATTCTGTCATGTCTGTAGATATGTCTCCACATCCTGTCATGTCTGTAGGTATGTCTCCACATCCCGTCATGTCATGTAGATATGTCTCCACATCCCGTCATGTCTGTAGGTATGTCTCCACATCCTGTCATGTCTGTAGGTATGTCTCCACATCCTGTCATGTCTGTAGGTATGTCTCCACATCCTGTCATGTCTGTAGATATGTCTCTACATCCTGTCATGTCTGTAGATATGTCTCCACATCCTGTCATGTCTGTAGGTATGTCTCCACATCCTGTCATGTCTGTAGGTATGTCTCCACATCCTGTCATGTCTGTAGATATGTCTCCACATCCTGTCATGTCATGTAGATATGTCTCCACATCCTGTCATGTCTGTAGGTATGTCTCCACATCCTGTCATGTCATGTATATATGTCTCCACATCCTGTCATGTCTGTAGGTATGTCTCCACATCCTGTCATGTAGGTATGTCTCCACATCCTGTCATGTCTATAGATGTCTCCACATCCTGTCATGTCTGTAGATGTCTCCACATCATGTCATGTCTGTAGATGTCTCCACATCCTGTCATGTCTGTAGATATGTCTCCACATCCTGTCATGTCATGTAGATATGTCTCCACATCCTGTCATGTCTGTAGGTATGTCTCCACATCCTGTCATGTCATGTAGATATGTCTCCACATCCTGTCATGCCATGTAGATATGTCTCCACATCCTGTCATGTCATGTAGGTATGTCTCCACATCCTGTCAAACTCTGTCAGGTTGGATGGGGAGCGTTGCTGCACAGCTATTTTCAGGTCTCTCCAGAGATCTTCGATCGGGTTCAAGTCCGGGCTCTGGCTGGGCCACTCAAGGACATTCAGAGACTTGTCCCAAAGCCACTCCTGCATTGTCTTGGCTGTGTACTTAGGATCGTTGTCCTGTTGGGAAGGTGACCCTTCGCCCCAGTCTGAGGTCCTAAGCGCTCTGGAGCAGGTTTTCATCAAGGATCTCTTTGTACTTTGCTCCATTCATCTTTCCCTCGATCCTGACTAGTCTCCCAGTCCCTGCCGCTGAAAAACATCCCCACAGCATGATGCTGCCACCACCATTCTTCACCGTAGGGCTGGTGCCAGGTTTCCTCCAGACGTGACGCTTGGCATTCAGGCCAAAGAGTTTAATCTTGGTTTCATCAGACAGGAAATGTTGTTTTTCTCATGGTCTGAGAGTCTTTAGGTTCCTTTTGGCAAACTCCAAGCGGGCTGTCATGTGCCTTTTACTGAGGAGTGGCTTCCGTCTGGCCTGATTGGTGGAGTGCTGCAGAGATGTTCGTCCTTCTGGAAGGTTCTCGCATCTCCACAGAGGAACTCTGGAGCTCAGAGTGACCATCGGGTTCTTGGTCACCTCCCTGACCAAGGCCCTTCTCCCCCCGATTGCTCAGTTTGGCCTGGTGGCCAGCTCTAGGAAGGGTCTTGGTGGTTCCAACTTCTTCCGTTTAAGAATGATGGAGGCCACTGTGTTCTTGGGGATCTTCAATGCTGCAGACATTTTTTGGTACCCTTCCCCAGATCTGTGCTTTGACACAATCCTGTCTCAGAGCTCTACGGACAATTCCTTCAACCTCATGGCTTGGTTTTTGCTCTGACATGCACTGTCAACTGTGGGACCTTATATAGACAGGTGTGTGCCTTTCCAAATCATGTCCAATCAATTTAATTTAGCACAGGTGGACTCCAATCAAGTTGTAGAAACATCTCAAGGATGAATAATGGAAACAGGATGCACCTGAGCTCAATTTCTCATAGCAAAATTGTCTGAATACTTATGTAAATAAGGTATCTGTTTTTATGTTTTATACATTTGAAAAAATTTCAAAAAAACTGTTTTCGCTTTGTCATTATGGGGTATTGTGTGTAGATTGATGAAGAAAATGTTTTATTTCATCCATTTTAGAATAAGGCTGTAATGTAACAACATTTGGAAAAGGGATGGGGACTGAATACATTCCGAATGCACTGTGGCTGACGTGGTCAGTAACGTCAGCCATGGTGACGTTACTGACCACTGTAACGTCACTACCACCCCATCGCCAGCCTGACGATGGGGTGGTCCGGGCCGTGTGAGAGGGCCATGATGGTGTAGCCGTAGTTGTGCCAGTCAATGATGAACCTGGTTCCTCTCAGACCACACACCAGCCATGTCACCACTATACCGGGCAGTCCTGGAGGGTTCTGGGGGAGGAGGTCAATAACACACCAGCCATGTCAACACTATACTGGGCAGTCCTGGAGGGTTCTGGGGAGGGAGGTCAATAACACACCAGCCATGTCAACAATATACTGGGCAGCAGTCCTGGAGGGTTCTGGGGGAGGAGGTCAATAACACCACCAGCCATGTCACCACTATACTGGGCAGTCCTGGAGGGTTCTGGGGGAGGAGGTCAATAACACCAGCAATGTCACCACTATACTGGGCAGTCCTGGAGGGTTCTGGGGGAGGAGGTCAATAACACACACAGCCATGTCAACAATATACTGGGCAGTCCTGGAGGGTTCTGGGGGAGGAGGTCAATAACACCAGCAATGTCACACACTATACTGGGCAGTCCTGGAGGGTTCTGGGGGAGGAGGCAAGTACAAACTGAACAGAATAGAATAAGAATAGCAGTATAATACACTGCTCAAAAAAATAAAGGGAACACTTAAACAACACAATGTAACTCCAAGTCAATCACACTTCTGTGAAATCAAACGGCCACTTAGGAAGCAACACTGATTGACAATACATTTCACATGCTGTTGTGCAAATGGAATAGACAACAGGTGGAAATTATAGGCAATTAGCAAGACACCCCCAATAAAGAAGTGGTTCTGCAGGTGGTGACCACAGACCACTTCTCAGTTCCTATGCTTCCTGGCTGATGTTTTGGTCACTTTTGAATGCTGGCGGTGCTTTCACTCTAGTGGTAGCATGAGACGGAGTCTACAACCCACACAAGTGGCTCAGGTAGTGCAGCTCATCCAGAATGGCACAATAATGCGAGCTGTGGCAAGAAGGTTTGCTGTGTCTGTCAGCGTAGTGTCCAGAGCATGGAGGCGCTACCAGGAGACAGGCCAGTATATCAGGAGACGTGGAGGAGGCCGTAGGAGGGCAACAACCCAGCAGCAGGACCGCTACCTCCGCCTTTGTGCAAGGAGGTGCACTGCCAGAGCCCTGCAAAAAATGACCTCCAGCAGGCCACAAATGTGCATGTGTCTGCTCAAACACGGTCAGAAAACAGACTCCATGAGGGTGGTATGAGGGCCCGACGCCCACAGGTGGGGGTTGTGCTTACAGCCCAACACCGTGCAGGACGATTGGCATTTGCCAGAGAACACCAAGATTGGAAAATTCGCCACTGGCGCCCTGTGCTCTTCACAGATGAAAGCAGGTTCACACTGAGCACATGTGACAGACGTGACCGAGTCTGGAGACGCCGTGGAGAACGTTCTGCTGCCTGCAACATCCTCCAGCATGACCGGTTTTGGCGGTGGGTCAGTCATGGTGTGGGGTAGCATTTCTTCTTTGGGGGGGGGCCGCACAGCCCTCCATGTGCTCGCCAGAGGTAGCCTGACTGCCATTAGGTACCAAGATGAGATCCTCAGACCCCTTGTGAGACCATATGCTGGTGCGGTTGGCCCTGGGTTCCTCCTAAAGCAAGACAATGCTAGACCTCATGTGGCTGGAGTGTGTCAACAGTTCCTGCAAGAGGAAGGCATTGATGCTATGGACTGGCCCGCCCGTTCTCCAGACCTGAATCCAATTGAGCACATCTGGGACATCATGTCTCGCTCCATCCATCAACGCCACGTTGCACCACAGACTGTCCAGGAGTTGGCGGATGCTTTAGTCCAGGTCTGGGAGGAGATCCCTCAGGAGACCATCCGCCACCTCATCAGGAGCATGCCCAGGCGTTGTAGGGAGGTCATACAGGCACGTGGATGCCACACACACTACTGAGCCTCATTTTGACTTGTTTTAAGGACATTACATCAAAGTTGGATCAGCCTGTGGTGTGGTTTTCCACTTTAATTTTGAGGGTGACTCCAAATCCAGACCTCCATGGGTTGATAAATTTGATTTCCATTGATAATTTTTGTGTGGGATAGAACAGAATAGAACAGAATTTATAGAATAGAATGTCAGGTCAGGTCCTTAATAAACACAATTAAAACCAACACATTAAATTCAACCTTTACTAAAGCAAGACACATAAAACAGCATCCTACCAGTTGTTTTTTTGGGGGGAAATCACAGCAGTATCTGTAGATGTCTCATGACACATAAACAGCATCCTACCAGTTGTTTTCGGGGGGGGGAATAACAGCAGTATCTGTAGATGTCTCATGAACACATAAACAGCATCCTACCAGTTGTTTTGGGGGGGAAATCACAGCAGTATCTGTAGATGTCTCATGACACATGACATAACAGGTTATAGAACCGAATAGAACCGAATAAAACAGAATAGAATAAATGAAAGTTCACAGGTTGTTCTGCAAGTTATTCCAGTCAATAAGTAGGAACGTTTACAGCATGTTTATTGTATTGTAGTAGAAATACCCTGCATGAGAATATGGGAGTGGACGTCAGTCTTCAACAACACCAGGAGAAGCTGCAGGGACTGGAGAATCACCTTGGTAACATAGCTCACCATCCTAGGACCCACTGGAAAAAGACAGACAGATGGATTTTTAGTATGTCTCAGTGCTCTGGTAGTGGCCCTCAGAACCAGACCTGGGCTATATTATGGGATAGACTCAAGACCTAACTACTGTTATACAACGGGTGATTAGTAATTCTCATTGTTAGAGTCTATCCTGCCCATAATATACAGTACCAGTCAAAAGTTTTAGAACACCTACTCATTCCAGCGTTTCTCTTTATTTTTTACTATTTTCTACATTGTAGAATAATAGTGAAGACATCAAAACTATGAAATAACACATATGGAATCATGTAGTAACCAAAAAAGTGATAAACAAATCTAAATATATTTTATATTTGAGATTCTTCAAATAGCCACCCTTTGCCTTGATGACAGCTTTGCACACTCTTGGCATTCTCTCAACCAATTTCATGAGGTAGTCACCTGGAATGCATTTCAATTAACATGTGTGCCTTCTTAAAAAGTTAATTTGTGGAATTTCTTTCTTTCTTAATGCGTTTGAGCCAATCAGTTGTGTTGTGACAAGGTAGGGTGGTATACAGAAGATAACCCTATTTGGTAAAAGACCAAGTCCATATTATGGCAAGAACAGCTCAAATAAGCAAAGAGAAACGACAGTCCATCATTACTTTAAGACATGAAGGTCAGTCAATACGGAACATTTCAATAACTTTTAAAGTTTCTTCAAGTGCAGTCGCAAAAACCATCAAGAGCTATGAGGAAACTGGCTCTCATGAGGACCGACACAGGAATGGAATACCAAGAGTTACCTCTGCTGCAGAGGATAAGGTCATTAGAGTTACCAGCCTCAGAAATTGCAACCCAAATAAATGCTTCACAGAGTTCAAGTAACAGACACATCTCAACATCAACTGTTCAGAGGAGACTGCGTGAATCAGGCCTTCATGGTGAAATTGCTGCAAAGAAACCACTACTAAAGGACATCAATAAGAAGAAGTGACTTGCTTGTGCCAAGAAACACGAGCAATGGACATTAGACTGGTGGAAATGTGTCCTTTGGTCTGGAGTCAAAATTTGAGATTTTTGGTTCCAATCGCCGTGTCTTTGTGAGACGTGTGGGTGAACGGATGATCTCTGCATGTGTGGTTCCCACCGTAAAGCATGGAGGAGGAGGTGTGATGGTGCTTTGCTGGTGACACTGTCTGTGATTTATTTAGAATTCAAGGCACACTTAACCAGCATGGCTACCACAGCATTCTGCAGCGATACGCCATCCCATCTGGTTTGGGCTTAGTGGGACTATCATTTGTTTTTCAACAGGACAATGACCCAACACACCTCCAGGCTGTGTAAGGGCTATTTTACCAAGAAGGAGAGTGATGGAGTGCTGCATCAGATGACCTGGCATCCACAATCCCCCGACCTCAACCAAATTGAGATGGTTTGGATGAGTCGGACCGCAGGGTGAAGGAAAAGCAGCCAACAAGTGCTCGGCATATGTGGGAACTCCTTCAAGACTGTTGGAAAAGCATTCCAGGTGAAGCTGGTTGAGAGAATGCCAAGAGTGTGCAAAGCTGTCATCAAGGCAAATGGTGGCTATTTTAAGAATCTCAAATATAAAATATATTTTAATTTATTTAACACTTTTTTGGTTACTACATGATTCCAAATGTGTTATTTCAAGTTTTTATGTCTTCACTATTATTCTACAATAGTAGAAAATAGTAAAAATAAAGAAAAAACCCTTGAATGAGTAGGTGTTCTAAAACTTTTGAACGGTAATGTATATGATAATATTGCATAAATAAACATTTGGTAATATGGCATAAATATATGGTAATATGGCATAAATTAATATACGGTAATGGTAAATGTTGTAAACATAGTCCCAGATCAGTTCCAGTACCTTGGAGTCCTTTAACTTCCGCGATTGGGATGATTGTGATCCTCTCATCTCCAATCACATCCTGATGAGGCTTGGTACCTGACAATAATCACAACATGTTGTCACAGTTGAGAAGAATAGTCAGAAGAGCTAGAGTTGGCAAGAGCACAAACAGATCTGGGACCAGGCCAGCAGGGAATTCAAGGGAATTCGGGACATGGGTGACTAGCTAACGTTAGCTTGGCTCTCTGTGTGTTCGTGCCGTGGGAGGAGGGGTTAGTCGTTGGCAGAGAGCAATGGCTAGCTAGTATGCTAACTATTCTAGCTAACTAACTGGCTGAATAAGTTGACGACGTACTCACTCAAACTGTCAAAACCACCCCAAAACGTTACACAACGTTAGACACGGACACGAATGATCTGCTTGGCGTGTTAACACACTGGTGGTTTGTTGTAACCGAGTATTGGTGCTAAACCGTGTTATTGGAGGCTGGCATGCTAGTTGGCTTTGGCGTCATATGATTCGGTGTACCAAGTTAGCTAGCTGAATAAACTAAGTTAGAGTCTATTCCTAGAAACATTGAACCGCTGTAGTTTACAACAATTATAATTTCTAAAGTGGAAGTTGGGAGAGTTTTATTTGAGTGTTTCAGTGAAACGTAAGTGAGGGAGGCCCCACTCTCTCGCTTTCCCAGATGTTTAGTTCATTTCGTTCCGATCTCCTTTGCATTATTGTAGCCTTTCTCTGTAGCCTGTCAACTATGTGTCTGTCTATCCCTGTTCTCTCCTCTCTGCACAGGCCATACAAACACTTCACACCACGTGGCTGTTGCCACTCTAATCTGGTGTTCCCTGCGCGCACGACCCACGTGGAGTTCCAGGTCTCTGGCAGCCTCTGGAACTGCCGTTCTGCAGCCAACAAGGCAGAGTTCATCTCAGCCTATGCTACCCTCCAGTCCCTCGACTTCTTGGCGCTGACGGAAACATGGATTACCACAGAAAACACTACTACTCCTACTGCTCTTTCCTCGTCTAACCATGTGTTCTCGCATACCCGAGAGCATCTGGTCAGCGCAGCGGTGGCACAGGAATCCTCATCTCTCCAAAGTGGACATTCTCTCTTTTTCCCCTGACCCATCTGTCTATCTCCTCATTTGAATTCCATGCTGTCACAGTCATTAGCCCATTCAAGCTTAACATCCTTGTCATTTATCGCCCTCCAGGTTCCCTTGGAGAGTTCATCAATGAGCTTGACGCCTT
>JAGTTL010000600.1:0-35000 GCA_036851935.1 Coregonus suidteri | reverse complement strand
AGTCTGAGGTCCTGAGCACTCTTGAGCAGGTTTTCATCAATTATCTCTCTGTACTTTGCTCCGTTCATTTTTCCATCGATCCTGACTAGTCTCCCAGTCCCTGCCACTATAAAACATCCCTACAGCATGATACTGCCACCATCATGCTTCACCGTAGGGATGGTGCCAGGTTTCCTCCAGATGTGATATTTGGCATTCAGGCCAAAGAGTTCAATCTTGGTTTCATCAGACCAGAGAATCTTGTTTCTTTAGGTGCCTTTGGCAAACTCCAAGCGGGCTGTCATGTGCCTTTTACTGAGGAGTGGCTTCCGTCTGGCCACGCTACCATAAAGGCCAGATTGGTGGAGTGCTGCAGAGATGCTTGTCCTTCTGGACGGTTCTCCCATCTCCACAGAGGAACTCTGGAGCTCTGTCAGAGTGACCATTGGGTTCTTGGTCACCTCCCTGGCCAAGGCCCTTCTACCCCAATTGCTCAGTTTGGCCGGGCGGCCAGGTCTAGGAAGTGTCTTGGTGGTTCCAAACTTCTTCCATTTAAGAATGATGGAGGCCACTGTGTACTTGGGGACCTTCAATGCTGCAGGAATTTTTTTGTACCCTTCCCCAGATCTGTGCCTTTACACAATCTTTGTCCTCATTGCTTGGTTTTTACTCTGACATGAACTGTCAACTGTGGTGTGTGCCTTTCCAAATCATGTACAATCAATTTCATTTACCACAGGTGGACTCCAATCAAGTTGTATAAACATCTCAAGGATGATCAATGGAAACAGGATGCACCTGATCTCTATTTACTTACGTAAATACGGTATCTGTTTTCTAAAAATATATTTTCACTTTGTCATTATGGGGTATTGTGTGTAGATTGATGAGGAACATTTTGTATTTAATCCATTTTAGAATAAGGCTGTAACATCACAAAATGTGGAAAAAGTCAAGGGGTCTGAATACTTCCTGAATGCACTGTATCTATCCCCCACACCATCACCCCATACCAGCTTGATAGACAAAAAGCAGGTAAGAGAGTATTCTTGAGGAAGCTGCGTTAGGGTCTGGATCTGGGTTAGGTATGGGTTATTTCTGGATCTGGGTTAGGTATGGAGCTGGGTTAGGTATGGAGCGGGGTTAGGAATGGATCTGGGTTAGGTATGGAGCTGGGTTAGGTATGGAGCTGGGTTAGGTATGGAGCTGGTTTAGGTATGGATCTGGGTTAGGTATGGATCTGGGTTAGGTATGGAGCTGGGTTAGGTATGGAGCGGGGTTAGGAATGGATCTGGGTTAGGTATGGAGCTGGGTTAGGTATGGAGCTGGTTTAGGAATGGATCTGGGTTAGGTATGGAGCTGGGTTAGGTATGGAGCTGGTTTAGGTATGGATCTGGGTTAGGTATGGATCTGGGTTAGGTATGGAGCTGTGTTAGGAATGGATCTGGGTTAGGTATGGATCTGGGTTAGGTATGGAGCTGGGTTAGGTATAGAGCTGGGTTAGGTATGGATCTGGGTTAGGTATGGAGATGGGTTAGGTATGGAGTTGGGTTAGGTATGGATCTGGGTTAGGTATGGAGCTGGGTTAGGTATGGAGCTGGTTTAGGTATGGATCTGGGTTAGGTATGGATCTGGGTTAGGTATGGAGCTGGGTTAGGTATGGAGCTGGGTTAGGTATGGATCTGGGTTAGGTATGGATCTGGGTTAAGTATGGATCTGGGTTAGGTATGGAGCTGGGTTAAGTATGGAGATGGGTTAGGTATAGAGCTGGGTTAGGTATGGATCTGGGTTAGGTATGGATCTGGGTTAGGTATGGAGCTGGGTTAAGTATGGAAATGGGTTAGGTATAGAGCTGGGTTAGGTATGGATCTGGGTTAGGTATGGATCTGGGTTAGGTATGGAGCTGGGTTAGGTATGGAGCGGGGTTAGGAATGGATCTGGGTTAGATATGGAGCTGGGTTAGGTATGGAGCTGGGTTAGGTATGGAGCTGGTTTAGGTATGGATCTGGGTTAGGTATGGATATGGGTTAGGTATGGAGCTGGGTTAGGTATGGAGCGGGGTTAGGAATGGATCTGGGTTAGGTATGGAGCTGGGTTAGGTATGGAGCTGGGTTAGGTATGGAGCTGGTTTAGGTATGGATCTGGGTTAGGTATGGATCTGGGTTAGGTATGGAGCTGGGTTAGGTATGGAGCGGGGTTAGGAATGGATCTGGGTTAGGTATGGAGCTGGGTTAGGTATGGAGCTGGTTTAGGAATGGATCTGGGTTAGGTATGGAGCTGGGTTAGGTATGGAGCTGGTTTAGGTATGGATCTGGGTTAGGTATGGATCTGGGTTAGGTATGGAGCTGTGTTAGGAATGGATCTGGGTTAGGTATGGATCTGGGTTAGGTATGGAGCTGGGTTAGGTATAGAGCTGGGTTAGGTATGGATCTGGGTTAGGTATGGAGATGGGTTAGGTATGGAGCTGGGTTAGGTATGGATCTGGGTTAGGTATGGAGCTGGGTTAGGTATAGAGCTGGGTTAGGTATGGAGCTGGTTTAGGTATGGATCTGGGTTAGGTATGGATCTGGGTTAGGTATGGAGCTGGGTTAGGTATGGAGCTGGTTTAGGTATGGAGGTGGGTTAGGTATGGAGCGGGGTTAGGAATGGATCTGGGTTAGGTATGGAGCTGGGTTAGGTATGGAGCTGGGTTAGGTATGGAGCTGGTTTAGGTATGGATCTGGGTTAGGTATGGATCTGGGTTAGGTATGGAGCTGGGTTAGGTATGGAGCGGGGTTAGGAATGGATCTGGGTTAGGTATGGAGCTGGGTTAGGTATGGAGCTGGGTTAGGTATGGAGCTGGTTTAGGTATGGATCTGGGTTAGGTATGGATCTGGGTTAGGTATGGAGCTGGGTTAGGTATGGAGCGGGGTTTAGAATGGATCTGGGTTAGGTATGGAGCTGGGTTAGGTATGGAGCTGGTTTAGGAATGGATCTGGGTTAGGTATGGAGCTGGTTTAGGTATGGATCTGGGTTAGGTATGGATCTGGGTTAGGTATGGAGCTGTGTTAGGAATGGATCTGGGTTAGGTATGGATCTGGGTTAGGTATGGAGCTGGGTTAGGTATAGAGCTGGGTTAGGTATGGATCTGGGTTAGGTATGGAGATGGGTTAGGTATGGAGCTGGGTTAGGTATGGATCTGGGTTAGGTATGGAGCTGGGTTAGGTATAGAGCTGGGTTAGGTATGGAGCTGGTTTAGGTATGGATCTGGGTTAGGTATGGATCTGGGTTAGGTATGGAGCTGGGTTAGGTATGGAGCTGGGTTAGGTATGGAGCTGGGTTAGGTATGGAGCGGGGTTAGGTCTGGGTTGGCGCCCCCCCTTGGTTTGTGCTGTGGTGGAGACCTCTGTGGGCTATACTCGGCCTTGTCTCAGGATTGTAAGTTGGTGGTTGGGGATATCCCTCTAGTGGTGCGGGGGCTGTGCTTTGGCGGAGTGGGTGGGGTTATATCCTTCCTGTTTGGCCCTGTCCGGGGGTTTCTTCGGATGGGGCCACAGTGTCTCCGGACCGCTCCTGTCTCAGCCTCCAGTATTTATGCTGCAGTAGTTTATGTGTCGGGGGGCTGGGGTTAGTTGGTTATACCTGGAGTACTTCTCCTGTCTTATCCAGTGTCCTGTGTGAATTTAAGTATGCTCTCTCTAATTCTCTCGTTCTCTCTTTCTCTCTGAGAACCTGAGCCCTAGGACCATACGTCAGGACTACCGGGCATGATGACACCTTGCTGTCCCCAGTCCGCCTGGCCCTGCTGCTATTCCAGTTTCAACTGTTCTGCCTGCGGCTACGAAACCCCTACCTGTCCCAGACCTGCTGTTTTCAACTCTTTAATGATCGGCTATGAAAAAGCCAACTGAGAGACCTGAGCCCTAGGACCATACGTCGGGACTACCGGCCGTGGTGACTCCTTGCTGTCCCCAGTCCGCCTGGCCTTGCTGCTATTCCAGTTTCAACTGTTCTGCCTGCAGTTATGGAACCCCTACCTGTCCCAGACCTGCTGTTTTCAACTCTTAATGATCGGCTATGAAAAGCCAACTGAGATTTATTCCTGATTATTATTTGACCATGCTTGTCACTTATGAAAATTTTTGAACATCTTGGCATGGTTCTGTTATAATCTCCACCCGGCACAGCCAGAAGAGGACTGGCCACCCCTCATAGCCTGGTTCCTCTCTAGGTTTCTTCCTAGGTTTTCGCCTTTCTAGGGAGTTTTTCCTAGCCACCGTGCTTCTACACCTGCATTACTAGCTGTTTGGGGTTTTAGGCTGGGTTTTCTGTACAGCACTTCGAGATATTAGCTGATGTAAGAAGGGCTATATAAAATAAAATTGATTGATTGATTGATTGATTGATGGTTAGGAATGGATCTGGGTTAGGTATGGAGCTGGGTTAGGTATGGAGCTGGGTTAGGTATGGAGCTGGTTAGGTATGGATCTGGGTTAGGTATGGATCTGGGTTAGGTATGGAGCTGGGTTAGGTATGGAGCGGGGTTAGGAATGGATCTGGGTTAGGTATGGAGCTGGGTTAGGTATGGAGCTGGGTTAGGTATGGAGCTGGGTTAGGTATGGAGCTGGGTTAGGAGGTATGGATCTGGGTTAGGTATGGAGCTGGGTTAGGTATGGAGCAGGGTTTAGAATGGATCTGGGTTAGGTATGGAGCTGGGTTAGGTATGGAGCTGGTTTAGGAATGGATCTGGGTTAGGTATGGAGCTGGGTTAGGTATGGAGCTGGTTTAGGTATGGATCTGGGTTAGGTATGGATCTGGGTTAGGTATGGAGCTGTGTTAGGAATGGATCAGGGTTAGGTATGGATCTGGGTTAGGTATGGAGCTGGGTTAGGTATAGAGCTGGGTTAGGTATGGATCTAGGTTAGGTATGGAGATGGGTTAGGTATGGAGCTGGGTTAGGTATGGATCTGGGTTAGGTATGGAGCTGGGTTAGGTATAGAGCTGGGTTAGGTATGGAGCTGGTTTAGGTATGGATCTGGGTTAGGTATGGATCTGGGTTAGGTATGGAGCTGGGTTAGGTATGGAGCTGGGTTAGGTATGGATCTGGGTTAGGTATGGATCTGGGTTAAGTATGGATCTGGGTTAGGTATGGAGCTGGGTTAGGTATGGATCTGGGTTAGGTATGGAGCTGGGTTAGGTATAGAGCTGGGTTAGGTATGGAGCTGGGTTAGGTATGGAGCGGGGTTTAGAATGGATCTGGGTTAGGTATGGAGCTGGGTTAGGTATGGAGCTGGTTTAGGAATGGATCTGGGTTAGGTATGGAGCTGGGTTAGGTATGGAGCTGGTTTAGGTATGGATCTGGGTTAGGTATGGATCTGGGTTAGGTATGGAGCTGTGTTAGGAATGGATCTGGGTTAGGTATGGATCTGGGTTAGGTATGGAGCTGGGTTAGGTATAGAGCTGGGTTAGGTATGGATCTGGGTTAGGTATGGAGATGGGTTAGGTATGGAGCTGGGTTAGGTATGGAGCTGGGTTAGGTATAGAGCTGGGTTAGGTATGGAGCTGGTTTAGGTATGGATCTGGGTTAGGTATGGATCTGGGTTAGGTATGGAGCTGGGTTAGGTATGGATCTGGGTTAGGTATGGATCTGGGTTAGGTATGGAGCTGGGTTAAGAATGGAGCTGGGTTAGGTATGGATCTGGGTTAGGTATGGATCTGGGTTAGGTATGGAGCTGGGTTAAGTATGGAGATGGGTTAGGTATAGAGCTGGGTTAGGTATGGATCTGGGTTAGGTATGGATCTGGGTTAGGTATGGAGCTGGGTTAAGTATGGAGATGGGTTAGGTATAGAGCTGGGTTAGGTATGGATCTGGGTTAGGTATGGATCTGGGTTAGGTATGGAGCTGGGTTAAGTATGGAGATGGGTTAGGTATAGAGCTGGGTTAGGTATGGATCTGGGTTAGGTATGGATCTGGGTTAGGTATGGAGCTGGGTTAAGTATGGAGATGGGTTAGGTATAGAGCTGGGTTAGGTATGGATCTGGGTTAGGTATGGATCTGGGTTAGGTTTGGTTCTGGGTCTGAGGTATAGGGTCTGAGGTATAGGGTCTGAGGTATAGGACTGGGTCTGAGGTATAGGACTGGGTCTGGGGTATAGGACTGGGTCTGAGGTATAGGACTGGGTCTGGGGTATAGGACTGGGTCTGAGGTATAGGACTGGGTCTGGGGGTATATGACTGGGTGTGAGGTATAGGGTCTGAGGTATAGGACTGGGTCTGGGGTATAGGACTGGGTCTGAGGAATAGGACTGGGTCTGAGGTATAGGTCTGGGGTATAGGACTGGGTCTGGGGTATAGGACTGGGTCTGGGGTATAGGACAGGGTCTGAGGTATAGGACTGGGTCTGAGGTATAAGACTGGGTCTGGGGTATAGGACTGGGTCTGAGGTATAGGGTCTGAGGTATAAGACTGGGTCTGGGGTATAGGACTGGGTCTGAGGTATAGGGTCTGAGGTATAAGACTGGGTCTGGGGTATAGGGCTGGGTCTGAGGTATAGGGTCTGAGGTATAGGACTGGGTCTGAGGTATAGGACTGGATCTGGGGTATAGGACTGGATCTGAGGTATAGGACTGGGTCTGAGGTATAGGACTGGGTCTGAGGTATAGGACTGGGTCTGGGGTATAGGGTCTGAGGTATAGGACTGGGTCTGAGGTATAGGACTGGGTCTGGGTATAGGGTCTGAGGTATAGGACTGGGTCTGGGGTATAGGACTGGGTCTGGGGTATAGGACTGGGTCTGAGGTATAGGACTGGGTCTGAGGTATAGGACTGGGTCTGGGGTATAGGACTGGGTTTGAGGTATAGGACTGGGTCTGGGGTATAGGACTGGGTCTGGGGTATAGGACTGGGTCTGAGGTACAGGGTCTGAGGTATAGGACTGGGTCTGAGGTATAGGACTGGGTCTGGGGTATAGGACTGGGTCTGAGGTATAGGACTGGGTCTGAGGTATAAGACTGGGTCTGGGGTATAGGGCTGGGTCTGAGGTATAGGGTCTGAGGTATAGGACTGGGTCTGAGGTATAGGACTGGGTCTGAGGTATAAGACTGGGTCTGGGGTATAGGGCTGGGTCTGAGGTATAGGGTCTGAGGTATAGGACTGGGTCTGAGGTATAGGACTGGATCTGGGGTATAGGGTCTGAGGTATAGGACTGGGTCTGGGGTATAGGACTGTGTCTGGGGTATAGGACTGGGTCTGAGGTATAGGACTGGGTCTGGGGTATAGGACTGGGTCTGGGGTATAGGACTGGGTCTGGGGTATAGGGTCTGAGGTATAGGACTGGGTCTGAGGTATAGGACTGGGTCTGGGGTATAGGACTGGGTCTGAGGTATAGGACTGGGTCTGGGGTATAGGACTGGGTCTGGGTATAGGGGGTCTGAGGTATAGGACTGGGTCTGGGGTATAGGACTGGGTCTGGGGTATAGGACTGGGTCTGGGGTATAGGACTGGGTCTGGGGTATAGGACTGGGTCTGAGGTATAGGACTGGGTCTGGGGTATAGGACTGGGTCTGAGGTATAGGACTGGGTCTGAGGTATAGGGTCTGGGGTATAGGACTGGGTCTGGGGTATAGGACTGGGTCTGGGGTATAGGGGTCTAGGTATAGGACTGGGTCTGGGTATAGGACTGAGGGTCTGGGGGTATAGGGTCTGGGGTATAGGTATAGGACTGGGGTCTGGACTGGTCTGAGGTATAGACTGGGTCTGGGGTATAGGACTGGGTCTGAGGTATAGGACTGGGTCTGGGGTATAGGACTGGGTCTGAGGTATAGGACTGGGTCTGAGGTATAGGACTGGGTCTGGGGTATAGGACTGGGTCTGGGGTATAGGACTGGGTCTGACTGGTCTGGGTATAGGGTCTGAGGTATAGGACTGGGTCTGGGTATAGGACTGGGTCTGGGGTATAGGACTGGTCTGGGTATAGGACTGGGTCTGGGGTATAGGACTGGAACTGGGTCTGAGGTGGTATAGGACTGGGTCTGGGGTATAGGACTGGGTCTGGGGTATAGGACTGGGTCTGGGGTATAGGACTAGGACTGGGTCGGGGTATAGGACTGGGTCTGGGGTATAGGACTGGGTCTGAGGTATAGGACTGGGTCTGGGTATAGGACTGGGTCTGGGGTATAGGTCTGGGGCTGGGGTATAGGACTGGGTCTGGGGGACTGGGTCTGGGGTATAGGACTGGGTCTGGGGTATAGGGACTGGGGACTGGGTCTGAGGTATAGGACTGGGTCTGAGGTATAGGACTGGGTCTGGGTATAGGACTGGGTCTGGGTATGGGACTGGGGGTATAGGACTGGGTCTGGGGTATAGGACTGGGTCTGAGGTATAGGACTGGGTCTGATAGGACTGGGTCTGGGGTATAGGACTGGGTCTGGGGTATAGGACTGGGTCTGAGGTATAGGACTGGGTCTGAGGTATAGGACTGGGTCTGGGGTATAGGACTGGGTCTGAGGTATAGGACTGGGTCTGGGGTATAGGACTGGGTCTGAGGTATAGGAGAAGGGTATAGGACTGGGTCTGAGGTATAGGACTGGGTCTGAGGTATAGGACTGGGTCTGGGGTATAGGACTGGGTCTGGGGTATAGGACTGGGTCTGGGTATAGGACTGGGTCTGGGGTATAGGACTGGGTCTGGGGTAGGTATAGGACTGGGTCTGAGGTATAGGACTGGGTCTGGGGTATAGGACTGGGTCTGGGGTATAGGACTGGGTCTGAGGTATAGGACTGGGTCTGGGGTATAGGACTGGGTCTGAGGTATAGGACTGGGTCTGGGGTCTGAGGTATAGGACTGGGTCTGGGGTATAGGACTGGGTCTGGGGTATAGGACTGGGGGTCTGAGGTATAGGACTGGGTCTGGGTATAGGGTCTGAGGTATAGGACTGGGTCTGAGGTATAGGACTGGGTCTGAGGTATAGGACTGGGTCTGGGGTATAGGACTGGGTCTGAGGTATAGGACTGGGTCTGAGGTATAGGACTGGGTCTGAGGTATAGGGTCTGGGTCTGGGGTATAGGACTGGGTCTGGGGTATAGGACTGGGTCTGGGGTATAGGACTGGGTCTGAGGTATAGGACTGGGTCTGGGGTATAGGACTGGGTCTGGGGTATAGGACTGGGTCTGAGGTATAGGACTGGGTCTGGGGTATAGGACTGGGTCTGGGGTATAGGACTGGGTCTGAGGTATAGGACTGGGTCTGGGGTATAGGACTGGGTCTGAGGTATAGGACTGGGTCTGAGGTATAGGACTGGGTCTGAGGTATAGGACTGGGTCTGGGGTAGGACTGGGTCTGAGGTATAGGACTGGGTCTAGGTACTGGGTCTGAGGTATAGGACTGGGTCTGAGGTATAGGGATTGGTCTGGGTCTGAGGTATAGGACTGGGTCTGAGGTATAGGACTGGGTCTGGGGTATAGGACTGGGTCTGAGGTATAGGACTGGGTCTGGGGTATAGGACTGGGTCTGGGTATAGGACTGGGTCTGAGGTATAGGACTGGGTCTGAGGTATAGGACTGGGTCTGAGGTATAGGGACTGGGTCTGGGGTATAGGACTGGGTCTGAGGTATAGGACTGGGTCTGGGTATAGGACTGGGTCTGAGGTATAGGACTGGGTCTGAGGTATAGGACTGGGTCTGGGGTCTGGGTATAGGACTGGGTCTGGGGTATAGGACTGGGTCTGGGGTATAGGACTGGGTCTGAGGTATAGGACTGGTCTGAGGTATAGGACTGGGTCTGAGGTATAGGACTGGGTCTGAGGTATAGGACTGGGTCTGAGGTATAGGGTCTGGGGTATAGGACTGGGTCTGAGGTATAGGGTCTGGGTCTGAGGTATAGGACTGGGTCTGGGGTATAGGGTCTGGGGTATAGGACTGGGTCTGGGGTATAGGACTGGGTCTGAGGTATAGGACTGGGTCTGGGGTATAGGACTGGGTCTGGGGTATAGGACTGGGTCTGAGGTATAGGACTGGGTCTGGGGTATAGGACTGGGTCTGAGGTATAGGACTGGGTCTGAGGTATAGGACTGGGTCTGAGGTATAGGACTGGGTCTGAGGTATAGGACTGGGTCTGAGGTATAGGGACTGGGTCTGAGTATAGGACTGGGTCTGGGGTATAGGACTGGGGTCTGAGGTATAGGACTGGGTCTGGGGTATAGGATAGGGTCTGAGGTATAGGACTGGGTCTGAGGTATAGGACTGTCTGAGGTATAGGGACTGGGTCTGGGGTATAGGACTGGGTCTGAGGTATAGGACTGGGTCTGAGGGGTATAGGACTGGGTCTGGGTAGGACTGGGTCTGGGGTATAGGACTGGGTCTGAGGTATAGGACTGGGTCTGAGGTATAGGGGTCTGAGGTATATAGGACTGGTCTGAGGTATAGGACTGGGTCTGAGGTATAGGACTGGGTCTGAGGTATAGGACTGGGTCTGGGGTATAGGACTGGGTCTGAGGTATAGGACTGGGTCTGGGGTATAGGACTGGGTCTGAGGTATAGGACTGGGTCTGGGGTATAGGACTGGGTATAGGAGGTATGGGGTATAGGGTCTGGGGTATAGGACTGGGTCTGAGGTATAGGACTGGGTCTGGGGTATAGGACTGGGTCTGGGGTATAGGGACTGGGTCTGAGGTATAGGACTGGTCTCTGGGGTATAGGACTGGGTCTGAGGTATAGGACTGGGTCTGAGGTATAGGACTGGGTCTGGGGTATAGGACTGGGTCTGGGGTATAGGACTGGGTCTGAGGTATAGGACTGGGTCTGAGGTATAGGACTGGGTCTGAGGTATAGGACTGGGTCTGAGGTATAGGGTCTGAGGTATAGGACTGGGTCTGAGGTATAGGACTGGGTCTGGGGTATAGGACTGGGTCTGAGGTATAGGGTCTGAGGTATAGGACTGGGTCTGAGGTATAGGACTGGGTCTGAGGTATAGGACTGGGTCTGAGGTATAGGACTGGGTCTGAGGTATAGGACTGGGTCTGAGGTATAGGGGTCTGAGGTATAGGACTGGGTCTGAGGTATAGGGGGGGTCTGGGGTATAGGACTGGGTCTGAGGTATAGGACTGGGTCTGAGGTATAGGACTGGGTCTGAGGTATAGGACTGGGTCTGAGGTATAGGACTGGGTCTGGGGTATAGGACTGGGTCTGAGGTATAGGACTGGGTCTGGGGTATAGGGTCTGGGGTATAGGACTGGGTCTGAGGTATAGGGCTGGTCTGGGGTATAGGGTCTGAGGTATAGGACTGGGTCTGAGGTATAGGACTGGGTCTGGGGTATAGGACTGGGTCTGAGGTATAGGACTGGGTCTGGGGTATAGGACTGGGTCTGAGGTATAGGACTGGGTCTGAGGTATAGGAGGGTCTGGGGTATAGGACTGGGTCTGGGGTATAGGACTGGGTCTGGGGTATAGGACTGGGTCTGAGGTATAGGACTGGGTCTGAGGTATAGGACTGGGTCTCTGGGGTATAGGACTGGGTCTGAGGTATAGGACTGGGTCTGAGGTATAGGACTGGGTCTGAGGTATAGGACTGGGTCTGGGGTATAGGACTGGGTCTGAGGTATAGGACTGGGTCTGAGGTATAGGGTCTGAGGTATAGGACTGGGTCTGAGGTATAGGACTGGGTCTGGGGTATAGGACTGGGTCTGAGGTATAGGACTGGGTCTGGGGTATAGGACTGGGTCTGGGGTATAGGACTGGGTCTGAGGTATAGGACTGGGTCTGGGGTATAGGACTGGGTCTATAGGACTGGGTATGACGGTATAGGACTGGGTCTGAGGTATAGGACTGGTCTGAGGTATAGGACTGGGTCTGGGGTATAGGACTGGGTCTGAGGTATAGGACTGGGTCTGAGGTATAGGACTGGGTCTGAGGTATAGGACTGGGTCTGAGGTATAGGACTGGGTCTGGGGTATAGGACTGGGTCTGGGTATAGGACTGGGTCTGAGGTATAGGACTGGGTCTGAGGTATAGGACTGGGTCTGAGGTATAGGACTGGGTCTGAGGTATAGGACTGGGTTATCTGAGGTATAGGACTGGGTCTGGGGTATAGGACTGGGTCTGAGGTATAGGACTGGGTCTGAGGTATAGGACTGGGTCTGGGGTATAGGGTCTGAGGTATAGGACTGGGTCTGAGGTATAGGGTCTGAGGTATAGGACTGGGCTGGGGTATAGGACTGGGTCTGAGGTATAGGACTGGGTCTGGGGTATAGGACTGGGTCTGGGGTGTAGGACTGGGTCTGGGGTATAGGACTGGGTCTGAGGTATAGGACTGGGTCTGAGGTATAGGACTGGGTCTGAGGTATAGGACTGGGTCTGAGGTATAGGACTGGGTCTGAGGGTATAGGACTGGGGTCTGAGGTATAGGACTGGGTCTGAGGTATAGGACTGGGTCTGAGGTATAGGACTGGGTCTGGGGTATAGGACTGGGTCTGGGGTATAGGACTGGGTCTGGGGTATAGGACTGGGTCTGAGGTATAGGGTCTGAGGTATAGGACTGGGTCTGAGGTATAGGGTCTGGGGTATAGGACTGGGTCTGGGGTATAGGACTGGGTCTGAGGTATAGGACTGGGTCTGAGGTATAGGGACTGGGTCTGAGGTATAGGACTGGGTCTGAGGTATAGGACTGGGTCTGAGGTATAGGACTGGGTCTGAGGTATAGGACTGGGTCTGAGGTATAGGACTGGTCTGAGGGTATAGGACTGGGGGTCTGAGGTATAGGACTGGGTCTGAGGTATAGGACTGGGTCTGGAGGTGAGGTATAGGGTCTGAGGTATAGGACTGGGTCTGGGGTATAGGACTGGGTCTGAGGTATAGGACTGGGTCTGGGGTATAGGACTGGGTCTGAGGTATAGGACTGGGTCTGAGGTATAGGACTGGGTCTGAGGTATAGGACTGGGTCTGAGGTATAGGACTGGGTCTGGGGTATAGGACTGGGTCTGGGGTATAGGACTGGGTCTGGGTATAGGACTAGGGTCTGAGGTATAGGACTGGGTCTGAGGGTATAGGACTGGGTCTGGGGTATAGGACTGGGTCTGGGGTATAGGACTGGGTCTGAGGTATAGGACTGGGTCTGGGGTATAGGACTGGGTCTGAGGTATAGGACTGGGTCTGGGGTATAGGGTCTGAGGTATAGGACTGGGTCTGGGGTATAGGACTGGGTCTGAGGTATAGGACTGGGGTCTGAGGTATAGGACTGGGTCTGAGGTATAGGACTGGGTCTGAGGTATAGGACTGGGTCTGAGGTATAGGACTGGGTCTGAGGTATAGGACTGGGTCTGAGGTATAGGACTGGGTCTGAGGTATAGGACTGGGTCTGAGGTATAGGGTCTGAGGTATAGGACTGGGTCTGAGGTATAGGACTGGGTCTGAGGTATAGGACTGGGTCTGAGGTATAGGGTCTGGGGTATAGGACTGGGTCTGGGGTATAGGACTGGACTGGGTCTGAGGTATAGGACTGGGTCTGGGGTATAGGACTGGGTCTGAGGTATAGGACTGGGTCTGGGGGTATAGGGGGTCTGAGGTATAGGACTGGGTCTGAGGTATAGGACTGGGTCTGGGGTATAGGACTGGGTCTGAGGTATAGGACTGGGTCTGAGGTATAGGACTGGGTCTGAGGGTATAGGACTGGGTCTGAGGTATAGGACTGGGTCTGAGGTATAGGACTGGGTCTGGGGTATAGGACTGGGTCTGGGGTATAGGACTGGGTCTGGGGTATAGGACTGGGTCTGAGGTATAGGACTGGGTCTGAGGTATAGGACTGGGTCTGGGGTATAGGACTGGGTCTGAGGTATAGGACTGGTCTGGGGTATAGGACTGGGTCTGAGGTATAGGACTGGGTCTGAGGTATAGGACTGGGTCTGGGGTATAGGACTGGGTCTGAGGTATAGGACTGGGTCTGAGGTATAGGGTCTGAGGTATAGGACTGGGTCTGAGGTATAGGGTCTGAGGTATAGGACTGGGGTCTGAGGTATAGGACTGGGTCTGGGGTATAGGACTGGGTCTGGGGTATAGGACTGGGTCTGAGGTATAGGGTGGGTCTGAGGTATAGGACTGGGTCTGAGGTATAGGACTGGGTCTGAGGTATAGGACTGGGTCTGAGGTATAGGACTGGGTCTGAGGTATAGGACTGGGTCTGAGGTATAGGACTGGGTCTGAGGTATAGGACTGGGTCTGGGGTATAGGACTGGGTCTGGGGTATAGGACTGGGTCTGGGGTATAGGACTGGGTCTGAGGTATAGGGTCTGAGGTATAGGACTGGGTCTGAGGTATAGGACTGGGTCTGAGGTATAGGACTGGGTCTGGGTATAGGACTGGGTCTGAGGTATAGGACTGGGTCTGAGGTATAGGACTGGGTCTGAGGTATAGGACTGGGTCTGAGGTATAGGACTGGGTCTGAGGTATAGGACTGGGTCTGAGGTATAGGACTGGGTCTGAGGTATAGGACTGGGTCTGAGGTATAGGACTGGGTCTGACGTATAGGACTGGGTCTGAGGTATAGGACTGGGTCTGAGGTATAGGACTGGGTCTGAGGTATAGGACTGGGTCTGGGGTATAGGACTGGGTCTGAGGTATAGGACTGGGTCTGAGGTATAGGGTCTGAGGTATAGGACTGGGTCTGAGGTATAGGACTGGGTCTGAGGTATAGGACTGGGTCTGAGGTATAGGGTCTGAGGTATAGGACTGGGTCTGAGGTATAGGACTGGGTCTGAGGTATAGGACTGGGTCTGAGGTATAGGACTGGGTCTGAGGTATAGGACTGGGTCTGAGGTATAGGACTGGGTCTGGGGTATAGGACTGGGTCTGAGGTATAGGACTGGGTCTGGGGTATAGGACTGGGTCTGAGGTATAGGACTGGGTCTGGGGTATAGGACTGGGTCTGAGGTATAGGACTGGGTCTGAGGTATAGGACTGGGTCTGGGGTATAGGACTGGGTCTGAGGTATAGGACTGGGTCTGAGGTATAGGACTGGGTCTGAGGTATAGGATCTGGGGTATAGGACTGGGTCTGAGGTATAGGGTCTGAGGTATAGGACTGGGTCTGGGGTATAGGACTGGGTCTGAGGTATAGGACTGGGTCTGAGGTATAGGACTGGGTCTGGGGTATAGGACTGGGTCTGAGGTATAGGACTGGGTCTGAGGTATAGGGTCTGAGTCTAGGACTGGGTCTGAGGTATAGGACTGGGTCTGGGGTATAGGACTGGGTCTGAGGTATAGGACTGGTCTGAGGTATAGGACTGGGTCTGAGGTATAGGACTGGGTCTGAGGTATAGGACTGGGTCTGGGGTATAGGACTGGGTCTGAGGTATAGGACTGGGTCTGAGGTATAGGACTGGGTCTGGGTATAGGACTGGGTCTGAGGTATAGGACTGGGTCTGAGGTATAGGACTGGGTCTGAGGTATAGGACTGGGTCTGGGGTATAGGACTGGGTCTGAGGTATAGGGTCTGGGTATGGGGTATGGGTCTGAGGTATAGGACTGGGTCTGAGGTATAGGACTGGGTCTGAGGTATAGGACTGGGTCTGGGGTATAGGACTGGGTCTGAGGTATAGGACTGGGTCTGGGGTATAGGACTGGGTCTGGGGTATAGGACTGGGTCTGAGGTATAGGACTGGGTCTGAGGTATAGGACTGGGTCTGAGGTATAGGACTGGGTCTGAGGTATAGGACTGGGTCTGAGGTATAGGACTGGGTCTGAGGTATAGGACTGGGTCTGAGGTATAGGACTGGGTCTGAGGTATAGGACTGGGTCTGAGGTATAGGACTGGGTCTGAGGTATAGGACTGGGTCTGAGGTATAGGACTGGGTCTGACTACTGGGTCTGAGGTATAGGACTGGGTCTGAGGTATAGGGTCTGAGGTATAGGACTGGGTCTGGGGTATAGGACTGGGTCTGAGGTATAGGACTGGGTCTGGGTATAGGACTGGGTCTGAGGTATAGGACTGGGTCTGGGGTATAGGACTGGGTCTGAGGTATAGGACTGGGTCTGAGGTATAGGGTCTGAGGTATAGGACTGGGTCTGAGGTATAGGACTGGGTCTGGGTATAGGACTGGGTCTGAGGTATAGGACTGGGTCTGAGGTATAGGACTGGGTCTGAGGTATAGGACTGGGTCTGGGGTATAGGACTGGGTCTGAGGTATAGGACTGGGTCTGGGGTATAGGACTGGGTCTGAGGTATAGGACTGGGTCTGGGGTATAGGACTGGGTCTGAGGTATAGGACTGGGTCTGAGGTATAGGACTGGGTCTGGGGTATAGGACTGGGTCTGAGGTATAGGACTGGGTCTGAGGTATAGGGTCTGAGGTATAGGACTGGGTCTGGGGTATAGGACTGGGTCTGAGGTATAGGGTCTGAGGTATAGGACTGGGTCTGGGGTATAGGACTGGGTCTGAGGTATAGGACTGGGTCTGAGGTATAGGACTGGGTCTGAGGTATAGGACTGGGTCTGGGTATAGGACTGGGTCTGAGGTATAGGGTCTGAGGTATAGGACTGGGTCTGAGGTATAGGACTGGGTCTGGGGTATAGGACTGGGTCTGAGGTATAGGGTCTGAGGTATAGGACTGGGTCTGAGGTATAGGACTGGGTCTGAGGTATAGGACTGGGTCTGGGGTATAGGACTGGGTCTGAGGTATAGGACTGGGTCTGAGGTATAGGACTGGGGTATAGGACTGGGGGTCTGAGGTATAGGACTGGGTCTGAGGTATAGGACTGGGTCTGAGGTATAGGACTGGGTCTGAGGTATAGGACTGGGTCTGAGGTATAGGACTGGGTCTGAGGTATAGGACTGGGTCTGAGGTATAGGACTGGGTCTGAGGTATAGGACTGGGTCTGGGTATAGGACTGGGTCTGAGGTATAGGACTGGGTCTGGGGTATAGGGTCTGGTCTGAGGTATAGGACTGGGTCTGGGGTATAGGACTGGGTCTGAGGTATAGGACTGGGTCTGAGGTATAGGACTGGGTCTGAGGTATAGGACTGGGTCTGAGGTATAGGGTCTGAGGTATAGGACTGGGTCTGAGGTATAGGACTGGGTCTGAGGTATAGGACTGGGTCTGAGGTATAGGACTGGGTCTGAGGTATAGGACTGGGTCTGAGGTATAGGACTGGGTCTGAGGTATAGGACTGGGTCTGGGTATAGGACTGGGTCTGAGGTATAGGACTGGGTCTGAGGTATAGGGTCTGGGTATAGGACTGGGTCTGAGGTATAGGACTGGGTCTGAGGTATAGGACTGGGTCTGAGAGGTATAGGACTGGGTCTGAGGTATAGGACTGGGTCTGAGGTATAGGGTCTGAGGTATAGGACTGGGTCTGAGGTATAGGACTGGGTCTGGGTATAGGACTGGGTCTGGGGTATAGGACTGGGTCTGAGGTATAGGACTGGGTCTGAGTATAGGACTGGGTCTGGGGTATAGGACTGGGTCTGAGGTATAGGACTGGGTCTGAGGTATAGGACTGGGTCTGAGGTATAGGACTGGGTCTGAGGTATAGGACTGGGTCTGAGGTATAGGACTGGGTCTGAGGTATAGGACTGGGTCTGAGGTATAGGACTGGTCTGAGGTATAGGACTGGGTCTGAGGTATAGGACTGGGTCTGAGGTATAGGACTGGGTCTGAGGTATAGGACTGGGTCTGAGGTATAGGACTGGGTCTGAGGTATAGGACTGGGTCTGAGGTATAGGGCTGGGTCTGGGGTATAGGACTGGGTCTGAGGTATAGGACTGGGTCTGAGGTATAGGGTCTGAGGTATAGGACTGGGTCTGGGGTATAGGACTGGGTCTGAGGTATATGGGGTCTGAGGTATAGGGTCTGAGGTATAGGACTGGGTCTGAGGTATAGGACTGGGTCTGAGGTATAGGACTGGGTCTGAGGTATAGGACTGGGTCTGAGGTATAGGACTGGGTCTGAGGTATAGGACTGGGTCTGGGGTATATAGGGGTCTGAGGTGGACTGTCTGGGGTATAGGACTGGGTCTGAGGTATAGGACTGGGTCTGAGGTATAGGACTGGGTCTGAGGTATAGGACTGGGTCTGAGGTATAGGACTGGGTCTGGGGTATAGGACTGGGTCTGATAGGACTGGGTCTGAGGTATAGGGTCTGAGGTATAGGACTGGGTCTGGGGTATAGGACTGGGTCTGAGGTACTGGGTCTGAGGTATAGGACTGGGTCTGGGGTATAGGACTGGGTCTGAGGTATAGGACTGGGTCTGAGGTATAGGACTGGGTCTGGGTATAGGACTGGGTCTGAGGTATAGGACTGGGTCTGAGGTATAGGACTGGGTCTGAGGTATAGGACTGGGTCTGAGGTATAGGACTGGGTCTGGGGTATAGGACTGGGTCTGGGTATAGGGGGTCTGAGGTATAGGACTGGGTCTGAGGTATAGGGACTGGGTCTGAGGTATAGGACTGGGTCTGGGGTATAGGACTGGGTCTGAGGTATTGGACTGGGTCTGAGGTATAGGGCTTGGTCTGGGTCTGAGGTATAGGACTGGGTCTGAGGTATAGGACTGGGTCTGAGGTATAGGACTGGGTCTGGGGTATAGGACTGGGTCTGAGGTATAGGACTGGGTCTGAGGTATAGGACTGGGTCTGGGTATAGGACTGGGTCTGAGGTATAGGACTGGGTCTGAGGTATAGGACTGGGTCTGAGGTATAGGACTGGGTCTGGGGTATAGGACTGGGTCTGAGGTATAGGACTGGGTCTGGGGTATAGGACTGGGTCTGAGGTATAGGACTGGGTCTGAGGTATAGGACTGGGTCTGAGGTATAGGACTGGGTCTGACGTATAGGACTGGGTCTGAGGTATAGGACTGGGTCTGAGGTATAGGACTGGGTCTGAGGTATAGGACTGGGTCTGAGGTATAGGACTGGGTCTGGGGTATAGGGTCTGAGGTATAGGACTGGGTCTGAGGTATAGGACTGGGTCTGAGGTATAGGACTGGGTCTGAGGTATAGGACTGGGTCTGAGGTATAGGACTGGGTCTGAGGTATAGGACTGGGTCTGAGGTATAGGGTCTGAGGTATAGGACTGGGTCTGAGGTATAGGACTGGGTCTGAGGTATAGGACTGGGTCTGGGGGTATAGGACTGGGTCTGGGTATAGGACTGGGTCTGAGGTATAGGACTGGGTCTGGGGTATAGGACTGGGTCTGAGGTATAGGACTGGGTCTGGGGTATAGGACTGGGTCTGAGGTATAGGACTGGGTCTGGGGTATAGGACTGGGTCTGAGGTATAGGACTGGGTCTGAGGTATAGGACTGGGTCTGGGGTATAGGACTGGGTCTGAGGTATAGGACTGGGTCTGGTATAGGGTCTGAGGTATAGGACTGGGTCTGAGGTATAGGACTGGGTCTGGGGTATAGGACTGGGTCTGAGGTATAGGACTGGGTCTGAGGTATAGGGTCTGAGGTATAGGACTGGGTCTGAGGTATAGGACTGGGTCTGAGGTATAGGGTCTGGGTATAGGATAGGGTCTGAGGTATAGGACTGGGTCTGAGGTATAGGACTGGGTCTGAGGTATAGGACTGGGTCTGGGGTATAGGACTGGGTCTGAGGTATAGGACTGGGTCTGAGGTATAGGACTGGGTCTGGGGTATAGGACTGGGTCTGGGGTATAGGGTCTGAGGTATAGGACTGGGTCTGGGGTATAGGACTGGGTCTGGGGTATAGGACTGGGTCTGAGGTATAGGACTGGGTCTGAGGTATAGGACTGGGTCTGGGGTATAGGACTGGGTCTGGGGTATAGGACTGGGTCTGAGGTATAGGGGGTCTGAGGTATAGGACTGGGTCTGGGGTATAGGACTGGGTCTGGGGTATAGGACTGGGTCTGAGGTATAGGACTGGGGTCTGAGGTATAGGACTGGGTCTGGGATATAGGACTGGGTCTGGGGTATAGGACTGGGTCTGAGGTATAGGACTGGGTCTGGGGTATAGGACTGGGTCTGGGGTATAGGACTGGGTCTGAGGTATAGGGTCTGGGTCTGAGGGGTCGAGGTATAGGACTGGGTCTGAGGTATAGGACTGGGTCTGAGGTATAGGACTGGGTCTGAGGTATAGGACTGGGTCTGAGGTATAGGACTGGGTCTGGGGTATAGGACTGGGTCTGGGGTATAGGACTGGGTCTGAGGTATAGGGTCTGAGGTATAGGACTGGGTCTGAGGTATAGGACTGGGTCTGAGGTATAGGACTGGGTCTGAGGTATAGGACTGGGGTATGGGTCTGGGTCTGAGGTATAGGACTGGGTCTGGGGTATAGGGTCTGAGGTATAGGACTGGGTCTGAGGTATAGGACTGGGTCTGAGGGTATAGGACTGGGTCTGAGGTATAGGACTGGGTCTGGGGTATAGGACTGGGTCTGAGGTATAGGACTGGGTCTGAGGTATAGGACTGGGTCTGGGGTATAGGACTGGGTCTGAGGTATAGGACTGGGTCTGAGGTATAGGGTCTGAGGTATAGGACTGGGTCTGGGGTATAGGACTGGGTCTGGGGTATAGGACTGGGTCTGGGGTATAGGACTGGGTCTGAGGTATAGGGTCTGAGGTATAGGACTGGGTCTGGGTCTGAGGTATAGGACTGGTTGTAGAGCCTGGGTCTAAGGTGTCGGCCAAGCAGATTGCACCTCCCTGCCAAAACAAACAGCCTGCTGACTGAAGGGGTCCAGTTCTCTGAAATGGCCTCTCCACTCTCCACTTCAGAACTTGCTTTAAAAAGCCTGGATTCAGAGAAGACTGCCACCTTTCATCGGGTGTGTTGTTTAAAGGTGTATTTGCTTTAGAAATGTGTGCAAACCATCGTCATCATCAAAACTAACCCTAAACCTACGTCATCATCAAAACTAACCCTAACTAATGGCAAATTGCAAATGTCTAAAGATTTGAAAAAACTAAAAAGAGGTAGAAGTGATCAGTAGGCAGGAAGTCAGTAGGAGTAAGTGGTAATAGAACTACAGTTCTCAGTAGGAAGTAGAGGGCAGGAAGTCAGTGGTAATAGAACTACAGTTCTCAGTAGGAAGTAGATGGCAGGAAGTCAGTGGTAATAGAACTACAGTTCTCAGTAGGAAGTAGAGGGCAGGAAGTCAGTGGTAATAGAACTACAGTTCTCAGTAGGAAGTAGATGGCAGGAAGTCAGTGGTAATAGAACTACAGTTCTCAGTAGGAAGTAGAGGGCAGGAAATCAGTCGTAATAGAACTACAGTTCTCAGTAGGAAGTAGAGGGCAGGAAGTCAGTGGTAATATAACTACAGTTCTCAGTAGGAAGTAGATGGCAGGAAGTCAGTGGTAATAGAACTACAGTTCTCAGTAGGAAGTAGAGGGCAGGAAGTCAGTGGTAATAGAAACTACAGTTCTCAGTAGGAAGTAGATGGCAGGAAGTCAGTGGTAATATAACTACAGTTCTCAGTAGGAAGTAGAGGGCAGGAAGTCAGTGGTAATAGAACTACAGTTCTCAGTAGGAAGTAGAGGGCAGGAAGTCAGTGGTAATAGAACTACAGTTCTCAGTAGGAAGTAGAGGGCAGGAAGTCAGTGGTAATAGAACTACAGTTCTCAGTAGGAAGTAGATGTCAGGAAGTCAGTGGTAATATAACTACAGTTCTCAGTAGGAAGTAGAGACAGGAAGTCAGTGGTAATAGCTACTACAGTTCTAGTAGGAAGTAGATGGCAGGAAGTCAGTGGTAATAGAACTACAGTTCTCAGTAGGAAGTAGAGGGCTAAGTCAGTGGTAATAGAACTACAGTTCTCAGTAGGAAGTAGAGGGCAGGAAGTCAGTGGTAATAGAACTACAGTTCTCAGTAGGAAGTAGAGGGCAGGAAGTCAGTGGTAATATAACTACAGTTCTCAGTAGGAAGTAGATGGCAGGAAGTCAGTGGTAATAGAACTACAGTTCTCAGTAGGAAGTAGAGGGCAGGAAGTCAGTGGTAATAGAACTACAGTTCTCAGTAGGAAGTAGATGGCAGGAAGTCAGTGGTAATAGAACTACAGTTCGCAGTAGGAAGTAGTGGGCAGGAAGTCAGTGGTAATAGAACTACAGTTCTCAGTAGGAAGTAGATGGCAGGAAGTCAGTGGTAATATAACTACAGTTCTCAGTAGGAAGTAGTGAGCAGGAAGTCAGTGGTAATATAACTACAGTTCGCAGTAGGAAGTAGATGGCAGGAAGTCAGTGGTAATATAACTACAGTTCGCAGTAGGAAGTAGAGGGCAGGAAGTCAGTGGTAATATAACTACAGTTCTCAGTAGGAAGTAGAGGGCAGGAAGTCAGTGGTAATATAACTACAGTTATCAGGAAGTAGAGGGCAGGAAGTCAGTGGTAGTAGTAACTACAGTTATCATTAGGAAGTAGAGGGCAGGAAGTCAGTGGTAGTAGAAATACAGTTATCATTAGGAAGTAGAGGGCAGGAAGTCAGTGGTAGTAGAAATACAGATCTCAGTAAGTAGTAGTAGGCAGGAAGTCGGATGAGTACAAACTACGAACTCCTGAAAGAATACTGACAGGGATCTTAGTAATAGCTACTGACAGACTACTGACATGGATCTTAGTAATAACTACTGACAGACTACTGACATGGATCTGAGTAATAACTACTGACAGACTACTGACAGGGTGATGAGTACTAACTACTGACAGACTACTGACATGTAGATGATGAGTAATAACTACTGACAGACTACTGACAGGGTGATGAGTAATAACTACTGACAGACTACTGACAGGGTGATGAGTAATAACTACTGACAGACTACTGACATTGAGATTAGTGATAACTACTGAGACTACTGACAGGGTGATGAGTAATAACTACTGACAGACTACTAACAGGGTGATGAGTAATAACTACTGACAGACTACTGACATGGAGATCAGTGCTAACTACTAACAGACTGCTGACATGGAGATGAGTAATAACTACTGACAGACTACTGACAGGGTGATGAGTAATAACTACTGACAGACTACTGACAGGGTGGTGAGTAATAACTACTGAGACTACTGACATGGAGATCAGTGCTAACTACTAACAGACTGCTGACATGGAGATGAGTAATAACTACTGACAGACTGCTGACATGGAGATGAGTAATAACTACTGACAGACTACTGACATGGAGATGAGTAATAACTACTGACAGACTACTGACAGGGTGATGAGTAATAACTACTGACAGACTACTGACAGGGTGGTGAGTAATAACTACTGAGAGACTACTGACATTGAGATGAGTACTAACTACTGAGAGACTACTGACATTGAGATGAGTAATAACTACTGACAGACTACTGACATGGAGATGAGTAATAACTACTGAGAGACTACTGACAGGGTGATGAGTAATAACTACTGACAGACTACTGACATGGAGATCAGTAATAACTACTGACAGACTACTGACATGGAGATGAGTAATAACTACTGACAGACTACTGACAGGGTGATGAGTAATAACTACTGACAGACTACTGACATGGGTGATGAGTAATAACTACTGACAGACTACTGACATTGAGATGAGTAATAACTACTGAGACTACTGACAGGGTGATGAGTAATAACTACTGACAGACTACTGACAGGGTGATGAGTAATAACTACTGAGACTACTGACATGGAGATGAGTAATAACTACTGACAGACTACTGACAGGGTGATGAGTAATAACTACTGACAGACTACTGACAGGGTGATGAGTAATAACTACTGAGACTACTGACATCGAGATGAGTAATAACTACTGAGACTACTGACATTGAGATGAGTAATAACTACTGAATGACTACTGACATTGAGATGAGTAATAACTACTGAGACTACTGACACTGAGATGAGTAATAACTACTGACTGACTACTGACATTGAGATGAGTAATAACTACTGAGAGACTACTGACATTGAGATGAGTAATAACTACTGAATGACTACTGACATGGAGATGAGTAATAACTACTGACAGACTACTGACAGGGTGATGAGTAATAACTACTGAGAGACTACTGACATTGAGATGAGTAACTAACTACATGAGATGAGTAATAACTACTGACAGACTACTGACAGGGTGATGAGTAATAACTACTGAGACTACTGACATTGAGATGAGTAATAACTACTGAATGACTACTGACATTGAGATGAGTAATAACTACTGAGACTACTGACATTGAGATGAGTAATAACTACTGACAGACTACTGACAGGGTGATGAGTAATAACTACTGAGAGACTACTGACATTGAGATGAGTAATAACTACTGACAGACTACTGACATTGAGATGAGTAATAACTGCTGAATGACTACTGACATTGAGATGAGTAATAACTACTGAGACTACTGACATTGAGATGAGTAATAACTACTGAATGACTACTGACATTGAGATGAGTAATACTGAGACTACTGACAGGGTGATGACTAATAACTATTGAGACTACTGAGTAGATAGTAATAACTACTGAATGACTACTGACATTGAGATGAGTAATAACTACTGAGACTACTGACATTGAGATGAGTAATAACTACTGAATGACTACTGACATTGAGATGAGTAATAACTACTGAATGACTACTGACATTGAGATGAGTAATAACTACTGACAGACTACTGACATTGAGATGAGTAATAACTACTGACAGACTACTGACATGGTGATGAGTAATAACTACTGAGAGACTACTGACATTGACATGAGTAATAACTACTGAATGACTACTGACATGGAGATGAGTAATAACTACTGACAGACTACTGACAGGTGATGAGACTACTGACAGGGTGATGAGTAATAACTACTGACAGACTACTGACAGGGTGGTGAGTAATAACTACTGAGAGACTACTGACATGGATCTTAGTAATAACTACTGACAGACTATTGACAGGGTGATGAGTAATAACTACTGAGAGACAGTACAGACATAACTACCAACTATTGACAGACTACTGACAGGTAGATGAGTAATAACTACTGACAGACTACTGACATGGAGATGAGTAATAACTACTGAATGACTACTGACATTGAGATGAGTAATAACTACTGAATGACTACTGACATTGAGATGAGTAATAACTACTGAGACTACTGACATTGAGATGAGTAATAACTACTGAATGACTACTGACATTGAGATGAGTAATAACTACTGAATGACTACTGACATTGAGATGAGTAATAACTACTGAATGACTACTGACATTGAGATGAGTAATAACTACTGAGACTACTGACATTGAGATGAGTAATAACTACTGAGACTACTGACATTGAGATGAGTAATAACTACTGAATGACTACTGACATGGTGATGAGTAATAACTACTGAATGACTACTGACATTGAGATTAGTAATAACTACTGACAAACTACTGACATGGTGATGAGTAATAACTACTGAATGACTACTGACATTGAGATTAGTAATAACTACTGACAGACTACTGACAGGGTGATGAGTAATAACTACTGAGAGACAGTACAGACATAACTACCAACTATTGACAGACTACTGACAGGTAGATGAGTAATAACTACTGACAGACTACTGACATGGAGATGAGTAATAACTACTGACAGACTACTGACATTGAGATGAGTAATAACTACTGAATGACTACTGACATTGAGATGAGTAATAACTACTGAATGACTACTGACATTGAGATGAGTAATAACTACTGAGAGACTACTGACATTGAGATGAGTAATAACTACTGAATGACTACTGACATTGAGATGAGTAATAACTACTGAATGACTACTGACATTGAGATGAGTAATAACTACTGAGACTACTGACATTGAGATGAGTAATAACTACTGAATGACTACTGACATTGAGATGAGTAATAACTACTGAAGACTACTGACATTGAGATGAGTAATAACTACTGACAGACTACTGACATGGTGATGAGTAATAACTACTGACAGACTACTGACATTGAGATGAGTAATAACTACTGACAGACTACTGACATGGTGATGAGTAATAACTACTGAATGACTACTGACATTGAGATTAGTAATAACTACTGAGACTACTAACAGGGTGATGAGTAATAACTATTGAGACTACTGACATTGAGATGAGTAATAACTACTGACAGACTACTGACATTGGTGATGAGTAATAACTACTGAGACTACTGACATTGAGACTAACTACTGACACTACTGACATTGAGATGAGTAATAACTACTGAATGTCTACTGACATTGAGATGAGTAATAACTACTGAGACTACTGACATTGAGATGAGTAATAACTACTGAGACTACTGACATTGAGATGAGTAATAACTACTGAGACTACTGACATTGAGATGAGTAATAACTACTGACAGACTACTGACAGGGTGATGAGTAATAACTACTGAGACTACTGACATTGAGATTAGTAATAAGACTACTGCCATTGAGATTAGACTAACTACTGACTACTGACAGGGTGATGAGTAATAACTACTGACAGACTACTGACAGGGTGATGAGTAATAACTACTGAGACTACTGACATTGAGATGAGTAATAACTACTGAATGACTACTGACAGGGTGATGAGTAATAACTACTGAATGACTACTGACATTGAGATGAGTAATAACTACTGACAGACTACTGACAGGGTGATGAGTAATAACTACTGAGACTACTGACTACTGACAGTAATAACTACTGAGACTACTGACAGGGTGATGAGTAATAACTACTGACAGACTACTGACATGGTGATGAGTAATAACTACTGACAGACTACTGACAGGGTGGTGAGTAATAACTACTGAATGACTACTGACAGGGTGATGAGTAATAACTACTGACAGACTACTGACAGGGTGATGAGTAATAACTACTGAGAATACTGACATTGAGATTAGTAATAACTACTGAATGACTACTGACATTGAGATGAGTAATAACTACTGAATGACTACTGACATTGAGATGAGTAATAACTACTGAATGACTACTGACATTGAGATTAGTAATAACTACTGAGACTACTAACAGGGTGATGAGTAATAACTACTGAGACTACTGACATTGAGATGAGTAATAACTACTGAGACTACTGACATTGAGATTAGTAATAACTACTGAGACTACTGCCATTGAGATTAGTAATAACTACTGAATGACTACTGACATTGAGATGAGTAATAACTACTGAATGACTACTGAAATTGACATGAGTAATAACTACTAACAGACTACTGTCATGGTGATGAGTAATAACTACTGACAGACTACTGACATTGAGATGAGTAATAACTACTGAATGACTACTGACATTGACATGAGTAATGACTACTAACAGACTACTGTCATGGTGATGAGTAATAACTACTGACAGACTACTGACATTGACATGAGTAATAACTACTAACAGACTACTGTCATGGTGATGAGTAATAACTACTGACAGACTACTGACATGGAGATGAGTAATAACTATTGAGACTACTGCCATTGAGATTAGTAATAACTACTGAATGACTACTGACATTGAGATGAGTAATAACTACTGACAGACTACTGACATGGAGATGAGTAATAACTACTGACAGACTACTGACATTGAGATTAGTAATAACTACTGACAGACTACTGACAGGGTGATGAGTAATAACTACTGAATGACTACTGACATTGACATGAGTAATAACTACTGACAGACTACTGACATGGAGATGAGTAATAACTACTGACAGACTACTGACATGGAGATGAGTAATAACTACTGACAGACTACTGACATTGAGATGAGTAATAACTACTGACAGACTACTGACAGGGTGATGAGTAATAACTACTGAGAGACTACTGACATGGAATGAGTAATAATATAATAATAATATGCCATTTAGCAGACGCTTTTATCCAATGCGACTTACAGTCATGCGTGCATACATTTTTTTGTGTGTGTATGGGTGGTCCCGGGGATCGAACCCACTACCTTAGCGTTACAAGCGCCATGCTCTACCAGCTGAGCTACAGAGGACCACAGAGTAATAACTACTGACATACTACTGACATTGAGATGAGTAATAACTACTGAGAGACTACTGACATTGAGATTAGTAATAACTACTGACAGACTACTGACATTGAGATGAGTAATAACTACTGAGACTACTGACATTGAGATTAGTAATAACTACTGAGAGACTACTGACATTGAGATTAGTAATAACTACTGACAGACTACTGACAGGGCGGTGAGTAATAACTACTGACAGACTACTGGCATTGAGATGAGTAATAGCTACTGACAGACTACTGACAGGGCGGTGAGTAATAACTACTGACAGGGTGATGAGTAATAACTACTGACAGACTACTGACATTGAGATTAGTAATAACTACTGACAGACTACTGACAGGGCGGTGAGTAATAACTACTGACAGACTACTGACATTGAGATGAGTAATAACTACTGAGACTACTGACATTGAGATTAGTAATAACTACTGAGAGACTACTGACATTGAGATGAGTACTATCTACTGACAGACTACTGACATGTAGATGAGTACTATCTACTGACAGACTACTGACAGGGATCTTAGTAATAACTACTGACAGACTACTGACAGGGTGATGAGTAATAACTACTGACAGACTACTGACAGGGATCTTAGTAATAACTACTGACAGACTACTGACAGGGTGATGAGTAATAACTACTGACAGACTACTGACAGGGATCTTAGTAATAACTACTGACAGACTACTGAGATAGAAATGAGTACTTACACTACCGTTCAAAAGTTTGGGGTCACTTAGACATTTCCTTGTTTTCCATGGAACACAGGACTGATGGTGGCTGATAATGGGCCTCTGTACGCCTATGTAGATATTCCATTAAAAATCAGCCGTTTCCAGCTACAATAGCCATTTACAACATTAACAATGTCCACACTGTATTTCTGATCAATTTGATGTTATTTTAATGGACTTTTTTTTCTTTTTTTCTTTCGAAAACAAGGACATTTCTAAGTAACCCCAAACTTTTGAACGGAAGTGTACTATTGAACGACTACTGACAGGGAGATGAGTACAAATAACTAATGACAGACTTTTGACATGGAGATTAGAAATAACTACTGAGATAATGACATGGAGATTAGAAATAACTACTGAGATAATGACATGGAGATTAGTAATAACTACTGACAAACTACTGACATGGTGATGAGTACAGTGGGGGAAAAAAGTATTTAGTCAGCCACCAATTGTGCAAGTTCTCCCACTTAAAAAGATGAGAGGCCTGTAATTTTCATCATAGGTACACGTCAACTATGACAGACAAAATGAGAATGTTTTTTCCAGAAAATCACATTGTAGGATTTTTTATGAATTTATTTGCAAATTATGGTGGAAAATAAGTATTTGGTCACCTACAAACAAGCAAGAATTTCTGGCTCTCACAGACCTGTAACTTCTTCTTTAAGAGGCTCCTCTGTCCTCCACTCGTTACCTGTATTAATGGCACCTGTTTGAACTTGTTATCAGTATAAAAGACACCTGTCCACAACCTCAAACAGTCACACTCCAAACTCCACTATGGCCAAGACCAAAGAGCTGTCAAAGGACACCTGAAACAAAATTGTAGACCTGCACCAGGCTGGGAAGACTGAATCTGCAATAGGTAAGCAGCTTGGTTTGAAGAAATCAACTGTGGGAGCAATTTGGAAATGGAAACATACAAGACCACTGATAATCTCCCTCGATCTGGGGCTCCACGCAAGATCTCACCCCATGGGGTCAAAATGATCACAAGAACGGTGAGCAAAAATCCCAGAACCACACGGGGGGACCTAGTGAATGACCTGCAAAGAGCTGGGACCAAAGTAACAAAGCCTACCATCAGTAACACACTACGCCGCCAGGGACTCAAATCCTGCAGTGCCAGACGTGTCCCCCTGCTTAAGCCAGTACATGTCCAGGCCCATCTGAAGTTTGCTAGAGTGCATTTGGATGATCCAGAAGAGGATTGGGAGAATGTCATATGGTCAGATGAAACCAAAATATAACTTTTTGGTAAAAACTCAAACTCGTCGTGTTTGGAGGACAAAGAATGCTGAGTTGCATCCAAAGAACACCATACCTACTGTGAAGCATGGGGTGGAAACATCATGCTTTGGGGCTGTTTTTCTGCAAAGGGACCAGGACGACTGATACATGTAAAGGAAAGAATGAATGGGGCCATGTATCGTGACATTTTGAGTGAAAACCTCCTTCCATCAGCAAGGGCATTGAAGATGAAACGTGGCTGGGTCTTTCAGCATGACAATGATCCCAAACACACCGCCCGGGCAACGAAGGAGTGGCTTCGTAAGAAGCATTTCAAGGTCCTGGAGTGGCCTAGCCAGTCTCCAGATCTCAACCCCATAGAAAATCTTTGGAGGGAGTTGAAAGTCTGTGTTGCCCAGCGACAGCCCCAAAACATCACTGCTCTAGAGGAGATCTGCATGGAGGAATGGGCCAAAATACCAGCAACAGTGTGTGAAAACCTTGTGAAGACTTACAGAAAACGTTTGACCTGTGTCATTGCCAACAAAGGGTATATAACAAAGTATTGAGAAACTTTTGTTATTGACCAAATACTTATTTTCCACCATAATTTGCAAATAAATTCATAAAAAATCCTACAATGTGATTTTCTGGAGAGAAAAAAATCTCATTTTGTCTGTCATAGTTGACGTGTACCTATGATGAAAATTACAGGCCTCTCTCATCTTTTTAAGTGGGAGAACTTGCACAATTGCCCCACTGCCCCACTGTATATATACCACTGAAATTAACACATGGGAAATATAGTACCATGGGTTACTGAAAATAAACACAGGTCAAGTGCACTACCAAGCGTTAATGAAACGAACACAGGGAAAATATAGAAACATGGGTTATTGAAACTTAACACAGGGAAAATATACTACGGTGGGTTACTTAAACTAGCAGGGAAAATATACTACCCATGACAAACATCAAGACAAAGCCTCTTCCAGCTGTCAGAATGAGGAATATCTGGAGCAGAATGTAAACCACCATATATAGAGCAGATATAGAGAAGCCTCACCCCTCAGCTATAGACCAGATCTATAGAGCTGACAGTAGAGTTCCAACCATCTAATCTAAAACCACTGACCACCACATGATAAGGTCAACCCTCAGCTATTGACCTGACAGCAGAGTTCCAACCATCTTAAACCACTGACCACCACATGATAAGGTCAACCCTCAGCTATTGACCAGATCTATAGACCTGACAGCAGAGTTCCAACCATCTTAAACCACTGACCACCACATGATAAGGTCAACCCTCAGCTATTGACCAGATCTATAGACCTGACAGCAGAGTTCCAACCATCTAAAACCACCACATGATAAGGTCACCCCTCAGCTATTGACCTGACAGCAGAGTTCCAACCATCTAATCTAAAACCACTGACCACCACATGGTAAGGTCAACCCTCAGCTATTGACCAGATCTATAGACCTGACAGCAGAGTTCCAACCATCTTAAACCACTGACCACCACATGGTAAGGTCAACCCTCAGCTATTGACCAGATCTATAGACCTGACAGTAGAGTTCCAACCATCTAAAACCACTGACCACCACATGGTAAGGTCAACCCTCAGCTATTGACCAGATCTATAGACCTGACAGCAGAGTTCCAACCATCTAAAACCACTGACCACCACATGACAAGGTCAACCCTCAGCTATTGACCAGATCTATAGACCTGACAGCAGAGTTCCAACCATCTAAAACCACTGACCACCACATGGTAAGGTCAACCCTCAGCTATTGACCAGATCTATAGACCTGACAGCAGAGTTCCAACCATCTAAAACCACTGACCACCACATGGTAAGGTCAACCCTCAGCTATTGACCAGATCTATAGACCTGACAGCAGAGTTCCAACCATCTAAAACCACTGACCACCACATGATAAGGTCAACCCTCAGCTATTGACCAGATCTATAGAGCTGACAGCAGAGTTCCAACCATCTAAAACCACTGACCACCACATGGTAAGCTCACCAAACATCTCTAAAGCATTGAGAGTGTCAAGGGGGCAGTGTGTGTGTGAATTTACCAGTCCATCACAGTTGTTAATGGCGACGGAGGCTCCCTTTACGTCGGTGATGTCACCGATAAAGGTGCAGTCTGTTTTCAGCAGCCCCCTCCTGAGAATCCTCTCTGTCCCACCGCTGGTCGACTCAGTCCCGTTCTCTCCACCAACACCAATACTGATAGTGCCACTGCTGCTGGCGTTGCCTGATTCAGGGACCTGGTCATGCCACTCCACCATGGCCCCAGGTGACACCAGGCGGTCGTTGGGGTGGAGCCTCAGGTGGAACTCCCTGCCGAACACCGTGATGTTGAAGAACAGCCTATCACTGGCCTGCTCCGAACCCTCTGTCCCCACCTCCCTCTTCACCCGCTGCTTGTGATTGGCCGAGAGCAGGTGGGACAGGAAGTGACCATGGGAGTCGGTGCTGATGGGGGTGATGAGGCCATACTCTCTCAGGCGGCTACGCAGCTGGTCTGGAATAAACAACAACAACAATGTTAAAAATCAATATTTTATAATCAATACTGTATACTGAGGATCCTAAACAGTAGGGTCACCTTCCTATTTTTGAGTTTCACCTCCTTTTGCCCTCAGAACAGCCTCAATTCGTCGGGGCATGGACTCTACAAGGTGTCAAAAGCGTTCCGCAGGGATGCTGGCCCATGTTGACTCCAATGCTTCCCAAAGTTGTGTCATGCTGGCTGAATGTCCTTTGGATGGTGGACCATTCTTGATACATACGGGAAACTATTGAGCGTAAAATACCCGGCAGAGTTGCAGTTCTTGACACAAACCGGTGCGCCTGGCAACTACTACCATACCTCGTTCAAAGGCACTTAAATCTTTTGTCTTGCCCATTCACCCTCTGAATGGCACAGAATTCATGTCTCAAACGTCTCAAGGCTTAAAAATCCTTCTTTAACCTGTCTCTTCCCGTAAGTAATCATTTCACTGTTAGTCTACACCTGTTGTTTACCAAGCATGTGACAAATGATGACAGGCGATGTAAAACCATAACAAGTTAGTTTGTTCAATAACAATTTATGATCAATAACATCCCGAGTGGCGCAGCGGTCTAAGGCACTGCATCTCAGCGGTCTAAGGCACTGCATCTCAGCGGTCTAAGGCACTGCATCTCAGCGGTCTAAGGCACTGCATCTCAGCGGTCTAAGGCACTGCATCTCAGCGGTCTAAGGCACTGCATCTCAGCGGTCTAAGGCACTGCATCTCAGCGGTCTAAGGCACTGCATCTCAGCGGTCTAAGGCACTGCATCTCAGCGGTCTAAGGCACTGCATCTCAGCGGTCTAAGGCACTGCATCTCAGCGGTCTAAGGCGCTGCATCTCAGCGGTCTAAGGCGCTGCATCTCAGCGGTCTAAGGCGCTGCATCTCAGCGGTCTAAGGCGCTGCATCTCAGCGGTCTAAGGCACTGCATCTCAGCGGTCTAAGGCACTGCATCTCAGCGGTCTAAGGCGCTGCATCTCAGCGGTCTAAGGCACTGCATCTCAGCGGTCTAAGGCACTGCATCTCAGCGGTCTAAGGCGCTGCATCTCAGCGGTCTAAGGCGCTGCATCTCAGCGGTCTAAGGCACTGCATCTCAGCGGTCAAGCGCTGCATCTCAGCGGTCTAAGGCGCTGCATCTCAGCGGTCTAAGGCACTGCATCTCAGTGGTCTAAGGCGCTGCATCTCAGCGGTCTAAGGCGCTGCATGCTCTCAGCGGTCTAAGGCGCTGCATCTCAGCGGTCTAAGGCACTGCATCTCAGCGGTCTAAGGCACTGCATCTCAGCGGTCTAAGGCACTGCATCTCAGCGGTCTAAGGCACTGCATTTCAGTGCTTGAGGCGTCACTACAGACCCCCTGGTTCGATTCCAGGCTGTATCACAACCGGCTGTGATTGGGAGTCCCATAGGGCGGTGCACAATTGGCCCAGCGTCGTCCGGGTTTGGCCGGTGTAGGCCGTCATTGTAAATAAGAATTTGTTCTTAACTGACGTGCCTAGTTAAATAAAGGTAAAATAAAAAATAACATAATGACAATACAGCTACATCTATCATCTTATTATCCTTTTAACCAATCATCATCTGAGTCAGTACAAGTTGAGTGCCCTTCTCTATATTATAATATTAATATCATTATCATTATAATATAATATTAATTAATAATTAATTAATTATATATGCATGCTGAAAGTCAGTAGTTAACTTGTTCTCTGAAAATAACATTGAATTTGGTCAAACACAATTCCCTCCATCAGTTTACTAAGAACAGGCAGCAAACTGATTGGGCGGCTCTTAGAGCCAGCAAAGCTTTATTATTTTTAGGCAGTAGACTGACACACACACAGTCCTTCAGGCTTTGGTTAAAGATATAGCAAAAAGGGGTGGCAATATAGTTGGCTACCATTCTCAATAGTTTAACATCATGGTTGTCTACCTGGTGGCTTATCTACACTACCAGTCAAAAGTTTGGACACACCTACTCATTCAAGGGTTTTTCTTTATTTTTTACTATTTTCAACATTGTAGAATAATAGTGAAGACATCAAAACTATGAAATAACACATATGGAATCTACTGTTAAAGTCGGAAGTTTACATACACCTTAGCCAAATACATTTAAACTCAGTTTTTCACAATTCCTGACATTTAATCCTAGTAAAAAGTCCCTGTTTTAGGTCAGTTAGGATCACCACTTTATTTTAAGAATGTAAAACGTCAGAATAATAGTAGAGAGAATTATTTATTTCAGCTTTTATTAATTTCATCACATTCCCAGTGGGTCAGAAGTTTACATACACTTAATTAGTATTTGGCAGCATTGCATTTAAATTGTTTAACTTGGGTCAAACGTTTTGGGTAGCCTTCCACAAGCTTCCCACAATAAATTTGGTGAATTTTGGCCCATTCCTCCTGACAGAGCTGGTGCAACTGAGTCAGGTTT
>JAGTTL010000599.1:32500-35000 GCA_036851935.1 Coregonus suidteri | reverse complement strand
TGTTCATTTGCACCCCAGTATCTCTATTTGCACATCATCTCTTGCACATCTATCATTCCAGTGTTAATACTAATTGTAATTATTTTGCACTATGGCCTATTTATTGCCTTACCTCCATAACTTGCTACATTTGCACACACTGTATATATATTTTCTGTTGTATTTTTGACTTTGTTTTGTTTTACCCCATATGTAACTCTGTGTTGTTTTTATCGCACTGCTTTGCTTTATCTTGGCCAGGTCGCAGTTGTAAATGAGAACTTGTTCTCAACTGGCTTACCTGGTTAAATAAAGGTGAAATAAAAAAAAGTAAAAACTGTCCACCAGCTCCCCTGGTGGCCGTCCCTCCTCAGTGCTCTCTCTCTTAGTCCACACGTACCGCTGCCTCAACTTGATCTAAATCAACAACAAGGGGAGACACATTAGTCACAAATACAGCATGCCTCAAGTTTACTTACATACAGTGCCTTCAGAAAGTATTCACACCACTTGACTTTTTCCACATTGTTGTGTTACAGCCTGAATTTAAATTGGATTCAATAGAGATTTAGTGTCACTGATCTACACACAATACCCCATAATGTGAAAGTGGAATTATGTTTTTAGAAAAAAAAAAAATTTGTAATTAGAAATGTTTATATGAAATGTCTTGAGTCAATAAGTATTCAAACCATTTGTTATGGCAAGCCTACATAAGTTCAGGAGTAAAAATATGCTTAACAACTGTGCAATAATAGTGTTTAACATGATTTTTACATGACTACCCCATCTCTGTACCCATTACATTACATTACATTTTACATTTTCGTCATTTAGCAGACGCTCTTATCCAGAGCGACTTACAGGAGCAATTAGGGTTAAGTGCCTTGCTCAAGGGCACATTTACGTCATTTAGCAGACACTCTTAAACAGAGCGACTCACAAATTGGTGCATTCACCCTATAGGCAGTGGGAAAACCACTTTACAATTTTTTTTTTTGGGGGGGGGGGGGGTAGAAAGGATTACTTTATCCTATCCCAGGTATTCTTAAAGAGGTGGGGTTTCAAATGTCTCCGGAAGGTGGTGAGTGACTCCGCTGTCCTGGCGTCGTGAGGGAGCTTGTTCCACCATTGGGGTGCCAGAGCAGCGAACAGTTTTGACTGGGCTGAGCGGGAACTATGCTTCCGCAGAGGAAGGGGAGCCAGCAGGCCAGAGGTGGATGAACGCAATGCCCTCGTTTGGGTGTAGGGACTGATCAAAGCCTGAAGGTACAGAGGTGCCGTTCCCCTCACTGCTCCATAGGCAAGCACCATGGTCTTGTAGCGGATGCGAGCTTCAACTGGAAGCCAGTGGAGTGTGTGGAGGAGCGGGGTGACGTGAGAAAACTGGGAAGGTTGAACACCAGACGGGCTGCGCGCATTCTGGATGAGTTGTAGGGGTTTAATGGCACAGGCAGGGAGGCCAGCCAACAGCGAGTTGCAGTAGTCCAGACGGGAGATGACAAGTGCCTGGATTAGGACCTGTGCCGCTTCCTGTGTAAGGCAGGGTCGTACTCTCCGAATGTTGTAGAGCATGAACCTGCAGGAGCGGGTCACCGCCTTGATGTTAGCGGAGAACGACAGGGTGTTGTCCAGGGTCACGCCAAGGCTCTTCGCACTCTGGGAGGAGGACACAACGGAGTTGTCAACCGTGATGGCGAGATCATGGAACGGGCAGTCCTTCCCCGGGAGGAAGAGCAGCTCCGTCTTGCCAGGGTTCAGCTTTAGGTGGTGATCCGTCATCCATACTGATATGTCTGCCAGACATGCAGAGATGCGATTCGCCACCTGGTTATCAGAAGGGGGAAAGGAGAAGATTAGTTGTGTATCGTCAGCGTAGCAATGATAGGAGAGGCCATGTGAGGATATGACAGAGCCAAGTGACTTGTTGTATAGGGAGAAAAGGAGAGGGCCTAGAACTGAGCCCTGGGGGACACCAGTGGTGAGAGCACGTGGTGCGGAGACAGCTTCTCGCCACGCCACTTGGTAGGAGCGACCGGTCAGGTAGGACACAATCCAGGAGTGAGCCGCGCCGGAGATGCCCAGCTCGGAGAGGGTGGAGAGGAGGATCTGATGGTTCACAGTATCAAAGGCAGCAGACAGGTCTAGAAGGACAAGAGCAGAGGAGAGAGAGTTAGCTTTAGCAGTGCGGAGAGCCTCCGTGACACAGAGAAGAGCAGTCTCAGTTGAATGACCAGTCCTGAAACCTGACTGGTTTGGATCAAGAAGGTCATTCTGAGAGAGATAGCAAGAGAGTTGGCTAAAGACGGCATGCTCAATAGTTTTGGAAAGAAAAGAAAGAAGGGATACTGGTCTGTAGTTGTTGATATCAGTGGGATCGAGTGTTGGTTTTTTGAGAAGGGGAGCAACTCTCGCTCTCTTGAAGACGGAAGGGACATGGCCAGCGGTCAAGGATGAGTTGATCAGCGAGGTGAGGTAGGGGAGAAGGTCACCGGAGATGTCTGGAGAAGAGAGGAGGGGA